>JAFVLL020028592.1:0-105680 GCA_021397915.2 Tor tambroides | reverse complement strand
CTAGAAAGTTACAGGCAGGTGTGTTTGATTAGGGTTGGAGCTAAACTGTGCAGGACACCGGCCCTCCAGGACCGAATTTGCCTATCCCTGCTTTAAATAATACCTTTCATCATCTTATGAAACAATACAGAACCCAAAGCACCTAGTTGCTGCACCACAATAAAAAGATTTACCACAGTAGCTATACAGTAGTTTCTGCCAAAACACCTAATTAACAGATAACGTTGCCTCAAAAACAAGTAGATAGGCACAAGTAGATAAACAACCAAAAAGATCCAAAAAGGACCTATGATTTTACAATAAAACAGGTGTGGTTATCATAGTTTGGAGGCATCTCCTTTTACCATGGTAAACATCAAAGCGCGGACAACAATATTAAACATCAAGGAGACACATTTCAGTTTTGCTCAGTCAAACAGCATTTACAAAAACCGCTCTTCACCAAGATGACAAACGGTTGCACATGGCATTCACACTCACCTGTAGCAGGTGTTTCCGGAACCCATTTCAGCTGGCCGATCTGACGCACCTGAAACGCTGTTTTCACCTCGTGACAGCTGTGAGCGTGCGCGGCTGACAGTGTAGCGAGCTCCACCGCGAGCACCGTAATAATCCAGCTGACATTCACGCGTGGCATGACGGCATTTCAGTGGAGAAATCACTGTGGTGGAATTGCTTAATGATCAAAGACTGGCTGCAAAATGTGTAAAAAGAAAAGAGGAGAAAGTCGCCTGTGTTGGACTTTCACATGCTGCACCGGCTGTAGTGAGTCCTTCCTTCCCAAACCGAGAAGGGAAAAGCGCCGCTGCGTCCCGTTCACTGAGAGTGTCACTGAATTCATTCAGCATGTGGAATCATTCAGAAATCTCTCTCTCTCTCTCTCGCTCACTCCCTCTCTGTCTCGCTCTCTCGCTCTTTCTCTCTCTTTCAGTCAGAGTCAAAGCTTTACTGACATTACTTTAAGCATTTACATTAGACCTATTTGCAAAGCATATAAAGTACTTCATTGACAGACAACAATAAATAGATTAGAATGAATGAATAACTAAATGGTAACTAGTTTACATATATTTTACTTGCAGAGTAACATAAAAATGTCTACAAATAAACATTTTATTGTATTTAATGTTTTTGTTTTTTTCAGTTTCATAGCTTACTTTATTGGCATGATTGTATTTTACTGTACATTATTGCCGCTTTAGACTGCAATTTGCAAAGCATAGTTCAGTCGTAGATCTGCGTAATTCTGAAATCATGATAAAACACAACCTGCCCCGTGTGAGGATCGAACTCACGACCTTCAGATTATGAGACTGACGCGCTACCTACTGCGCTAACGAGGCTAATGCGGAAGAGAATGTAAGCACTTGTAACAACGCTTCTGATTGGCTGATTAATTTTTGATTAATCTCTGATTGGTTATGAAAGTTTTTTATAGCAGCGAGAACGAAGTCATTTTCGTTTTTACATGTTCTCAGCCGATATCGTTTTACTGTTAATGTTTTTAATGTTGAACCACACTGTACTGAATACTGCTAATATTTCTGTAAAATCAATCATTAAAATGATCACCAATCATTAAAATCGCCCACTTTAATGATATTATTTCTCATTTTTGTAGTTAAAAATAGCTTTGATGTCAGATTATGACGCCGTAATCTCACAGGTCAGTAGCCTTTAGTGCTTTCGTGATGAGTTGTCTCCCTCTGGTGGACTGTTAGTATGCTCACTCCAACTCTCAACCAGAAAGTTTATTTTCGCAATCAATAAAGTTGTAAGTTATGTTGAATCAGTGCACAACAATATATCGTGTATACAGCATACATAATGTGTTTATTAACAATGAAATGCTACTCATTCAAGCTCTATTTATATATCTTATATACTCTTATATAGTTTATTTTGACGCTTTAATTTTTGTTCTAATTGACAATGCTCAACCAAGGCTGGCCCAGATTGGTTATATTCTGGAATGTGATTATGTACCTTGTTTGGTTGTAGTTGATGCAATTAAAAAAAAAAAAAAAAAAAAAAAAAACTTTACCTAAAAAAAAATTCCTTTTCCTTTTTTTCCTTTACCTGAAAATTAGGATGAAGCAAAGTTTAATGGTAATGTTATAGCATCGACCAGTAGGGGTTTCTCCAAGACCAACTCTCTCTCTCTCTCTCTCTCTCTCTCTTTTTCTTTTTTTTTTTTAATTGTGTAATGGTGGGTATTATGTGTAGATCTAATGTAATTATGTAATTTTTAAAAGGAAAAATTGTAAATTAAAGATTTGTTCAAGTCAAAGTCTCTCTCTCTCTCTCTCAATTAAATTCAATTCAAATGAGCTTTATTGGCATGACTTGCACAGTATTGCCAAATCATTGTCCATTACATGAATAAGGAACAAACAATTATATAGTATATAAACAAAACAAGAATAGATCTGTAAAATAATTAAGTAAATAAGCACATGTATACTTTTTTCCCATAAACAAGAAACAAGAAAAATATTTAAGACATTGTTTAAAAAAAAACTTTGCACAATCTCTCTTTCTCTCTCTTTTGTAAAAATTGGTCTTTAAGAAAAAAAAAACCTCTTTGGGTTTACATATATTTCTACAAAATTATAAATGCAAAAGTACACAAAAATATAAATACAGTTTATAGGTACATACATAAATATGATTATTCTAATAGAATTCAAATTTTTTTATGAAATTATAGTGCATGTAAATGTAGATATACTTTTACTATTGTAACAAAATAGGACATATGAATAAAATTGAGGGGGTTTTCCTCCTCGAGCTCCACAATCTCCTATATAATATTTTATGTAAATCTACAAACCTATTGATATAAAATAAATTAAAAACAAAGTTAAAAAAGTCTAATCAAATAAATTGATTTAGATTCCATTGCTATAAAAAATACATATTATTCATTCCCACAAATAAATAATGTTATATATTTATTCTATATTTTGGATGGACTTTTATTTTAAAGTGTCTTTAGTTGTCAGTTCAACGCAGTTCACAGCAGCGTTTAAAAAACTACCCTCCCGCACACACGCTGACTCAAACAACGCTGAGGACGCGCGTCAAAGTGTTTGGGTTCTTCTCCTGAAATCCCATTCGTGGAGTAAAACAGCAAATCTGTCGTCCTTCACATATTCGATTAATGGCTTTCATCATGATGAAAAAGAAGAGGTTTAAGTTTAAAGTAAATGTGGAGCTGGAGGAGCTGTCATCTGTCCCATACGTGAATGGAGTTATGTTCTGCAAGGTTCGACTGACGGACGGAGGCTTTTCAGATGAGTCTTCGAGGTGAGACAAACTCAATTTATCCTGTATATTATTTTATTTAAGTGATATGTGTGTATGTATATATTGATATATATTTAAAATTAATGTCCAGACGTATTTAAATTCAATATGAAAAATAATGTTAAATAATAAATGTGTTTCTTTGGCTGAATATATTGTATGAGTGAATAAGAACATCAAGACTTTTTCATCTTTGAATAATTGATTTATTTTCATTAGCTTGCCTGATTAATGTTGAATGAGTTAGAGATGATCAAAGGCTTTTAATGGCAGATGACAAGCAGTGCTTGTTTTATGTTCAAGTGTTGCCATTTTTACTTTAGCGGCGCTTAAATCTGAACTGATATCGAGACATTTTACGAAACATTGCAGATGTTTTTGTTATATAGAGGAACGTGTATTTTGGCAGGAGGGGGGTGTTCTGCTCAACAGGTCTGCAAAAGTGGGCAGTGTCTGATTAGCAAATGCTTTCCTTCCTCTAACCGTCAAGGCTGGACTTGTGGCAACAGTGTGCATTTTACAAAACGGTTATATTCCAATTCTGTCGGAATTCCAGACGTTCCTCCTCATAATCACCACAGCCGAAGGTTTACTTGGCATTAGTGTCAGTGAAGAGTCAGTGTCAGTGAAAAACTGCTGCAGGAAGCATTATTTAGAAATAGTCCTTACAGAATGCACAATATTTCACAACCAGAATAAACGTGACGTAACAGACATTGTAACAAACTAATCCTCTCCCTGTAGACATTACTGTAATGTGCCTTCTCATTCAAATCTCCCTTGACAAATGCTTTGTCTAAATCACTTTCCCTAATAACACGGTGGTAATGATAGAGTTTATAGGGATTTTCTTGTGTATTGGGGCAAAGACAGTAAACACTGTCTGTCTGTCATTTAATCTTGTCTGTCTATCAGTCATTCTGTCATTTTATCTGTCTGTCTGTCTACACTATCTACATTATCTTTCTTGTGGTTTCTTCTGCAGAGAACCAGTTCTGGTGAATTGTGTTAAATGGAAGAAAAGATTCTCCTTCTTATGCAAGATGAGTGCTAATGCAGGGACAGGGGTGTTGGATCCATGTGTTTTCCGGGTATCTGTAAGAAAGGTATGATTTAACATGCTTATTCTTAAAGGGGTCATGAACTGAGAAAGCATAATTCTCTTGATCTTATGACATGTAAGAGGTCATTGTACTATGAAAGCATCCCATAATTCCCATAATCCACCAATTCGCGCATGTAGTGTTTATGAGAAAGGCGAACGTGCTAGTCTACGCAGAAAACAAACGATAAAGATGCCTCTGAAGACAACAAGATGCATTGCAGTTCCAAGCTGTGGAAAAACAGTGTTTGCGTTGCCTTCCTTCTGATCCCAACTTTAGGAAAGAGTGAATGAACTTTACTTTTAATGAAGTTCCAGACCACGTCAGTAAGAACTTGGTCCTTTGTTCACTTCATTTTACAGCGGATTTGTTTACAAATAAGGCACAGTTCGACACGAGATTTTCAAAAATATTGTAAAGAAAAGACGATGCTGTGCCGACTATATTGGACCCAAGGGTAATGTCGCAACGCAAGTGTGAGTAACTGTTTTCATTACATCTATGATTTACGTCCATCTATGAGGAATGTACGCTGTCAAACTTACACAACTATTAGCCAATCATATCAGTGGGCGTTTACTTCTGAGTCTACAATCCGCCACGCCTATTCAAAGAGAGCGTTCTGATGAGGGGGGTTAAAAACAGGACAGAAAATAGCTTTCTAAATTATGATGTTTTTTGATGTAAAAATCTTGATAACATTATAAGTGGACCTCAGAGAATAGTACAAAATAAAAAACAAAGGCAGTTCATGACCCTTTTAAGTTGAGCTCTAAGCAGTTTGTTTCTGTACAAATGTATTTGGATTGGGTGAGGATTTTGATTATTATTTTTTCTTTTTTCATTTATGAAGGAGCTCAAAGGTGGGAAGACATTTGCAAAGGTAAGCTCAGTTTATCTGTGGATTATGAAGACTTTTTCTATCAGATCACTGGCACTGATACCCCGTGTGTGTGTCACACAGCTTGGCTTTGCTGATTTAAACTTGGCTGAGTTTGCCGGTTCAGGAAGCACCACACGGCGCTGCCTATTGGAGGGATACAACACCAAAAACACACGTCAGGACAACTCTATACTGAAGGTACACAGACACACACATATACATAGAAGAACAACTTTATAATGAAGATGCACATTTGTCCCCTTTGTCTTGAGACTGCATGTCCTCTGTATTTATTCTGTAGTTTATTTTTATCATAAACACAAGGTTGCTAGGGGACGGTTGAGGGGCGTGACCCTCAGATCTGTGTGTGGTGTTGTTACTTCATGTTCCACTTCATGTGGGCTATGTGTGGCATGCTTCGGCCTGTGTTGAGCTGTGTTTTCCAATCCACAACCCCCACCTACGCCTAGAGCTGTTCACAGCGCCCCCAGAATTCCACAGGCCTGTATCCTTCCACCTCTGCCTGGAGCTGTTCACAGAGCACCCAAAATTCCACAGGCCTGCACATTTATAGCTGTAGAGAGCCACACACATGACCAGACCATTTTAACTTGCATCACTGCATCACTGCACTGCATTAACGGTTGGACACATATGTGTTGCCATATTTATAAGTTTATTATAGAAACAAGTCTATAATAAAATGTGATGCATTACAGTTATTTTAAACTATATAAGGGAATATATAAGGGATTTTTTTTTTTTTTTTTTTTTTTTGCAATATTCATACTCTTCTATTAGATTCTTTAATATTGGGTGTGCTGATAATTGGGCCCTTAAAAATAACACCAAACAATGGTTCTCACAAGTGAAGTGATTATTATTAATTATATGTTGTTAAGAATATTATTAGTAGTAGTAATAATAAAGTATTTCAGTGTAAAGAATTATTTTGAAAAAACAATATTAATGACATTGTTGTTATTATTATTATTATTATTATTATTAAAAATAATAAAATACATATGTTGTATTTTTATTTTTAAATAATATTTTAAGTTGTAATTGAGATGAAAAACAGAAGTAAAAATAATTAAAAATTGGTTCTTCTTTTTGAGACAATTAAACATAATAGTATAAGTAAACTTTTCTGATTCTTTCATCAGCAAACCCAATATTAATGGCACCATTTGTTGGGCTCTTAAAAATAACACTCAACAATGGTACTTGCATGTAATATCATGTAGCGCTATACAAATAAACTTGAACTGAAAAATATTATATTAATAATAATCTGTATCTGTTATACATTTTTAGAAAACAGTGTCAACCTTGTACAATATATTTATGTTAACTGATTAATTTATGTGTATATATTGTGCATAAATGGGTTTTTACAGTAGCTTCAAATCTTACAGTGGCTCAGACAATCAAATTTTAAAAAGATTATGATTATATCCTTCATGAAAATACAATTTACCACACAGTTCTCCAGTATCTGATGCATTTAATGTTTTCAGGGGTATTAATGAAATATACATTCTGCTATATCTCATCCTGTATGTGTATGCGTATATTCACCATCTCTCTCTCTTTCTCAAGGTGATAATCAGTATGCAGCTAATGTCGGGTGATCCTTGCTTTAAAACGTAAGTTGTCCCTTAATTTTTAATATATTTTGAAAAGTTTAAATTTCATATTCAAATCAAAATCTGCATCCTTCTGAAAAGACCAGCCTATGTTTTGGATGCTGATCTCCAGCATGGGACAACCTGGTTTATTTAAGTTTAACAAGTGATACAGAAAGACCATGATGGTTGAACAGGCTCAATGCTATGCCAGCACCAAACCAGCATACTGGTCTACACTGGTCTTTTCAACAGGATGTCACACAGAGTAACCCAGCAGCTCAGAATGACCTTGAAACTGTGCAACGATAGCAGACACAGCTGCTGTGATGCTTTTGTATTTGTTTGCGTGTCTGTGCGGCTGTGCCATAGTGCTCGTGCCAGTGTTTTTCAGACACCAATGTCTAGGACCGCATGAACACAGGAAGTCCTTCCTGGTGATGTTTAGTCAAATAGAGGTGACAGTCAGACACAGATGTGGGGTTTTGTTTTGTTTTTTGGGAACACAGGTGCCTGCAGCTTGAAACCTCTGATTATTAGTTGAGGTGGCAGGTTTACACAGATATTCTAAAGTAAGCAGTAAGATTCATGTTTGAAAGAAATTATACTTTCATTCAATTCAGTTGATCAAAAGTGACAGTAAAGACTAAAGAATCTGCAATAAGATCAGCAAATCAGCATAGTAGAATGGTTTCTGAATGATGAGTATTAGGAGTTGCACAATAATGAAAAATGTTTTTCAGTGCTTTATCTCTTTATGTTGCTCTGATTGTATTCAGATACACTAGTGCTTGAAGCTGTTTATAAATGATGCAGTTTTATATTGAAGTAATTGTGTGGATGTGTTTGCGGGTATGTTGAAATAGTTGACATTTATCCTGACATTTAGAGGTGGTAATATTTATCTCACACAGCACCCAGAAACACTGAAAGGTGTGCTTCCTGTTATGTAAGCGAGCTGGCACGCAATCTCCCATTAAAACAACACGTACAGTGTTCTGACAGTGGATTAGCAACTGAAATGAGTGACAAATAAACCCCCATAAAGAGGTGTGTGTGTGTGTGTGTGTGTGTGTGTGTGTGTGTGTGTTTGTCTCACTTCTGTCGTCATAGACATGTGAATCGTGCTCTAGTGAGAGTTGTATCATTGCTTCACTGTGGCTGGTTGTCAAAAATAGTCATGCGCACTCATAAATCAAAGTGTTTGGTGGTGTTTCCCAGTGAGTGTGTGTTTGTGAAGCCTACAGAAGTGTTATCAGGGTGTTTGTGTGTGGGAGTGCTCATACTGCTCCTCAAGTGCTTTTAGCTCTGGCTGGTGCGTCATAGTTTTATGTCACTGACGGTTTTAGAGGCACCAAAACCAGTGAAATGCCAGATTAGTATTCTGTGGATTAATATACCTATGAAATCTGTGTTTTATAGATTATTCCTTCTCTAGAAATATTTTTATGTAGGTTACATGATGTGGCTGGGTTCATTTTATTAAAAGAATGATTCACTCAAGCTTATTTTTTCAGACCTGTATGACTGACTTTCTTCTGTGAAACACTGAATTGGACAATTTGCTAACACTTTACTTAAAGCCTTCATGTATAATGCATTATAAAGGGTTATTAAAGGGTATAATGCTTTATTAATAATGCTTATTATTCATAGTGTGCATTGTAATACATTATATCTTGTTGTAAATAATTATAACCAAATTTAAAATGCATAGTGTAACAATGAATTGATAAGTGTTATGTGTTAACTGTAGTTACGATTATTCGTGAGATTGTACAATGCATTATAAGGATAATTAATGCATTAAAACTACTTTTACATACATGCTTTAAGTAAAGTGTTACTGACATTTTTAATGTGTTCATTCTTTTTTTATAAATATTAAGGCTCTCAAGTAAAGAATTGGGAGCTGGGATGTATGAGCTTTAAATAATGTTAAGAATATTGTATTGTATAGTATGTGATCTTGTATATGCAACAATGTCTTATTTTGATGAATTGTTATGTTTTTACATGTTTATATGTTTTAATGGAGATATTTTTGACTCTTCCAGGCCTCCATCCACTGCAATGACCATTGGTTTTCCAGGAGAAATAGAGACATGTCTACATGAGGACAGAAGAGGAGAGACACAGAGTACAACTCATATCTGTACAGGTACCTCCACAATCTTCACACAAAATCACTGCTTCTATACCGTTCAAGATTGGATTTTTTTATTATTATTATTTTTATTTATTTATTTATTTTTAAGTTTTTGAAAGATGTCTTGCTCACAAAGGCTGCATATAATACAGTAAAAAACTGTAATATTGTGAAATATTTTTACAATTTAAAATAAGCGCTTTCTCTTTGAATATTGAAAAAAATGTACTTTATTTATTTAAATAAAATGTAATAATTATTTCAAACTTTTGACCGATAATGTATGTTATTTTCTTAAAGAACTAGTAAAGTCTAGTTTGCATTTAAACCATTCCAAAATTCACAATGATTGTAATAATCCACTGATTTTTATCTTCTAGAAAACCCAGGAAAAAGTGGCTTTAGCCATGGTTCTGTTCCAGATGAACTGGGAAAGTGTGGCCACTCAAGAACCGCCAGTTACGCCAGCCAGCAGTCCAAGTTTTCTGGTTTGTACATTCACATCAGATGTTTTGCTTTGCTTTTATCCTTTTATTTTATGGTTTTTTGCATAAAATCATAATATAGATCAGTCTGGACATTCTTGTAGGCTACAGCACAGGTCATTCGCGCTCCTCCAGCCTGACGGAGCTCTCTCATAGGAGGAACTTGTCTGTGGGCAGTGCCTCCACTGGGATTGGCAGCCTACCAGAGCCCAGTGAGGACAGAGAGTCCCGCACACCGGCCTGCACCCCTTTACCCCAGCACTTAGCCACACCATCCCACAGTGGGATCACAGCCAACAGGTAAATGTGTGTGCGTTAGCTCTTCTGCAAAATTTGTTTTTAGAAAAGTCTTTTAGTGAAGTCATTAACAAATTTGTATTTCAGGCACCCTGTAAAACAGGACTCGGTAGAGTCTCAGCTAAAACGAGTGGATGCAACCAGAGTGGATGCTGATGATATCATCGAGACAATCCTACAGGGCCAAGACTTTAGCCGCAGTATACTGGACTCTAGTAATGAAGGTACTATTACTAAGCCTCTTGAGGCATGCAGCATTTACAGTCATTGTTGATGCATTATGAAGACATAAACTAGTGTTCAAAAGTTTGGGCATGTAACGATTTTTTATTATTATTATTTTTGAAAAAAGTCCCTTATGCTCGCCATGGCTGCATTTATTGGATCAAAAATACAGTAAAAACAGTGAAATATTATTATAATTTAAAATAACTGTTTTTATTTGAATATATTTTAAAATGTAATTTATTCTTGTGATGCAGTGCTGGATTTTAAGCATCATTTCTCCAGTCTTTAGGGTCACATGATCCTTCAGAAATCATTCTAATATGCTGATTTGCTGTTTAGGAAACATTTCTTATATTATTAATGATGAAAACAGTTGTGCTGCTTAATATTTTTGTGAAAACCATGATAAACTTTTTTTTAGGGTACTTTGATGAATAGAAAGTTACCATTATAAATGGTTTTGATCAATTTTGCCCACACTGACAAAACGGTACTGTATACAGTAGCAAAACAGCCTGTTTATTTCTAAGGGTCAAAGACGATGAAAAGTGGTCTTGGAAAACTAAGTGACAGTTGCTTGTGGTACAAACAAATTGGCTTAACATTTTGAGTGGACTTTAGAAAAAAAAAAATGCTATAGTTGTAAAAAAACTACAAACTTCATTGCAAGTCAAGGTATACACGCACACATATTATAGCATCTGCTTCTACAACCTCCCTGAAGACATGTTTAAATTTAAACATAATTTCCATCTCCATAACACCAGGCCAACAGATGCACACGCATGGAAACATGTCGTATATGACCAGCTCGCACAGACCTTCACATCACAGCACAGTGTATTCCACTGTCCCATAGTTGGCGCTCAATGCATTCACAAGACACAAACTCAGGATAAGGAAATTCTGAGTTGTGTTTTACCACAGATGCACAGTTGCAATTTAATGTGCACCACATTGTGGCTTTGTAAGATGAATGTTTACTATGGTTACTACCATCTCAAACAAACAGATGGTTAAATTTCCTCTCTTCTCTCTCACTCTGACTCACGGATAGACCACAGAGACAGCAACTTTAAACTTACGGCTGCCACAACGTCTTTTCCAACATCTTGTTAGTTCATGTTAGCTAATGCATTCACTTTTGTGTTGTATTGTGTGTGTGTGTGTATATAAAATATATATATATATATATATATATATATATTTCTCATTTGGTAACATTAAAAAGTAAATGCGTTAGCTAACATGAACTAACAATCAGTCATATATTTTCTAAAGCATTTATTTATCTTTAGCTAGTAAAAACATATTTATAATAGAATTGTTCATTGTTTGTTAAAGTTTGTTCACAGTGCATTAATTTATTGTTAACAAGTAAAACTTGTAAGTGCTGAAATTAGTAAGTACTGAAATTGACATGACTAATCTTTAAATATTGTTTTATTCATTATTAGTTTGTTAACTAATGTAATAGCCCTTTATATATATTATAATGTAATAATATTTCGCAATATTGCTGTCTTTTCTGTATTTTTGATCAAATAAATTCAGGCTTGATGAGCATAAGAAACTTATTATATATATATATATATATATATATATATATATATATATATATATATATATATCATTATGATATCATTAAGGATGTTTTTGCCCTTTTTATCATCCACCAGTTAATATGAGGGTTAATATGAATGTATATTTTTCCTTAAGCCTTTGCACTGACTGAACAATATCTAAATATGTATGTATGCGTGTTGCAGAGGAGGGTCTGCGACTGTTTGTTGGGCCAGGAGGCAGCACCGCACTGGGCTCTCAGCACACCAGGTGAGATATATTATGTAACTTTCCCAACCCCAAGGTCACCACAGCAATTGTCCGCTTATGCCGTCCTTGTGTGATACATGGGCATTGTGTTTTGCATTATGAGAAGCAGATTACAGAGAGGTATTATGTTATGTGAGCTCTGTCAATATCATAAAATTGCAGACTGTGGTAATGTAATTCTGTAATGTAATGTAATGTAATGTAATATAATGCCTTCTGTCTCTCTCTTTCCATCATTCAGGGTTGGTGCAGGAGCTTTTGAACAGGTGGTTATAAAACGCTAGACTAAACGTCCGTGGGGGAAGGTGATGTAATATCCTGTGTCAAACAAGAGGACAGCAGCTGTCTTCGATCACAAGTAGCAGTTCTATACTGGGGTCCTGACACATTCATGGGCTCTAGCAATTTGTGGAATCACTGCTCCCCCTAGTGGTAAAGCTCTGAAGACAGACAGAAGCTTTGCTTTAGCTCAAAGTAACAGGAAATACTTGGATTGGTATTCTTTTACCAAAAATAGATAGTTATAGTTCTCACAGACATTTAAAAAAAAAAAAAAAAAAACGCTTGGAACCACTGGTGGAACTGAAAAGGCGTTTTACAGATTCAGGACTATTTTTTTATAAAATTCAGCTTTTTTAAATCCACTGACACGGACTGATGCACTTTGGATTGTCTGATAATTCCTTGGTTGAATGCTGCTAATTTGAAAAAAAAAAAAAATCAAGTATACTAATTTAACATATACTACTGATTTCAAGTGGACAACTTGAAATCATATTTCTGTCTTTTTGTGAGACTACCCATAAAGGTAGTTAAAATGTTACAAATGTGTTGATTTAAATGAAAACTGTATAAATATACAGTAAACAGATGACAGCTAAGATGCTCTGTATTGTCTGTAGGTGGCTGTTGGTTCAGTCATTTTCTAAGATCCCACTTTAGTGCTGTCTCCATTTTACACAGGGATGGACGCTGCAAATAGTGGACTGTTTGATGAAATCGCATAATCCAAATTCATTTTACAGGCATTCCTTTTCAGTTAAGGAGAAATGCAGAAGACTTGAGCCAGGATTCAGGATCTATTTGATGTTGTTGTTTTTTTTTATGGAAAGGGTTTGTAAATGTGGGAGATTTTATTGTTTGCTACTGCAAAAATGTTTTTGAAAGAAGGGCTCTTTATCAGATTTCATATTGTAGATTTTAAAACTATAACATTTTTAAGAATGTATATATAAAAAAAATGAGAATTTAATTTATGTATTCAAACTGTCTAATAGCGACAACTGTCAAAATAGAAAATCTAAAGTATTAAAAGAAAAAAAGATTTACAATATATCTAATGTTTCATAAAGGTGTATATGAAGTATATTCCTGAATATTTTGGACAAAATTCAACATGTAGTATATTCACTTCACTGTAATATGTTGCATTTTAAGAATACATTAGAGATTTCGTTTAAAAAAAATAAATAAAACTGATTTGTTGCCATACTGGGTAGTTTGTCTTTGCAAATCTGAAATAAATTTTGTTATAATTGAGCTAGTGATCTTTTATGCACAATTTACATCATGTCCCATAATCATAATAAACACATCATATAAACATGCAGCCTTAGCGTTAAAATAAATTTAGAGCATTACTTTCACACAACACCAAGCGCACATGGAAAAATTCAAGCGCCTTCAACAATATTTATACGGACTCTGCAAGACATCTGCAGTCAGGTACAACCCATAGTAAACCACGCTGGAGGATCGTGTTGCCAAGTCCTTTGTAAAACATCTTCTGAGCCAATGCGGTTAGCGGTGAACTTTTCGCCACCCGAACCCCACTGTTTTTATTTTCACACTGAAATACATAGATATTTTATTAATGATTTTAAAAACAACAACTAAAAATGATTTGTACTCGCTTTATAAAGGATTTCCCCAAATTTCTTCTTTTTTTGGAAAAAATATGCATTTTCCTGTGACAACTTGGCAACCCGCAGCCTTGAGTCCCTTTCCGCCGTCCCTCTTCCGTGCGCCATCTTGTCCGCCATCTGAACGCTTTGCGTGCGTCTTCTAACATCACAGAGAATACGGTCAAACGATCTTAAATCAAATTCGAATGAATTAAGAGACGTCGCTCCGCCACTCGCGCACCTCGTCGAACGCGTTGCCGCGATATTCGTCAGAGGTAACGGTCGTTTTCTTTCGTTTTGTAGTTTAATGGCGATGTGAAGAAACTGCTATGGCGGTTAGTCAGCAGCAACAACAGCAGCAGGCCGTGAGCAAACCGGCCGGCGGGAAACACGGCAACGTCTTGCCGTTATGGGGCAACGAGAAGACTATGAACCTCAACCCCATGATCCTGACAAACGTCCTGTCGTCGCCCTACTTCAAGGTCCAGCTGTACGAGCTCAAGACGTACCACGAGGTGGTGGACGAGATATACTTCAAGGTGGCGAAATGAACCCGGGCCGATGCGTGAATCCCGCGGTTTTCTTACTTGTATTACATTGACGTTTCGAGTACTGCTTATTGGTTGTTGTTGTTTTTTTTTTTCCTATTAGGCTTAAATAGTTTTTAAATAAATGTCTTTTGCTTTTAATCTAGTGTTACGTGAGCTAAAGTAGACCATGTTAGGCCATTGTGGCTAATTGTGCTATCTGAAAATATACCTGTATGAATGGTTAGTTACCTCAAAAATGAAACCTGTGTCATCATTAACTCACCCACATGTTGGTCGAAACCCGTAATATTGACCTACTTTAGTAGAACACATGAAGTTTTCTGTATGGACAGAATGACAGCTTCAGTCACCATTAGCTTTAATTGTATGGAAAAACATTCAACGAAAGTGAATAGTGACTGAGTCGCTAAGGCTTTAAGATCGAGTAAATGACAGAAAATCATCATGTCAACCGCAATTTCTACTTTCTTTATAGTTGTTGTGTGAACTTACCTGTTATCATAGAATTAGAACGACTAAATTAAAGTTATCCTTTGTATGAAGGGCCGTATATTGTTACTACAGAAACTATAGTATCTTTCTGTTAGCCGGTACTGTTGCAAAATAAAGAAACAAAATGCAGAAGATTGTGAACTCTTCCCAGTATTATGATTTTAAAGTATTAGCAATATGTAGTAGCATACTTACAGTAAGTTGTAGAATCCAGGTTTGAAAGAAGGTTGGCTTGGGATTGAGTTGTATTTTTCCTCCTAATAATCTGATCTTTTTCTTTCTCAGGTCACCCATATGGAGCCATGGGAAAAAGGCAGCAGGAAGACCGCAGGGCAGACGGGAATGTGCGGAGGGGTAAGTAGAAGTACGTGCCTTGAGACCTCCTCGACTTCATCCTCCCATCATCTTTGTTTTTTTGATAAAATCAAGGGAGAGATACGCAGGAAATAAGTCTAGCTTTAGGACTCATGATGTTTGTTTTGCAGGTTCGAGGAGTTGGGACCGGTGGGATTGTGTCCACTGCATTTTGCTTGCTGTATAAGCTATTTACACTGAAACTGACCCGCAAACAAGTGATGGGTCTCATCACTCACACAGATTCACCCTATATCAGGTCACTGGGCTTCACGTACATCAGGTATGACTCAGAACACTTTAACATGAACTGATTTGTTGTTTTTTTGGTAACTGTTTCAGATATCACTTCATGTTTTGTTTTTTAACACTGCCATAGAGGTTCATGTGGACGAATTATTTTGAACAATCAAGTTTTAATGTTGAATTTAGCAAAGGAATATGAATATGTAGAGCAGATGTACCCAAACTGCTGTATATGAGATGGTAATTTCATAAGTATTTAGGTCAAGCCACATTGTTTGTTTGGATGATGTGTATTTTCTGGTCTCAAAGAATACACATTTATAATGTCAAATCTGTGTATTGTAGGTATACTCAACCTCCTTCTGACTTGATTGACTGGTATGATGAGTTCCTTGACGACGAGGAGGTATGTCACCACGGGTAATGCCTTCATCTCTCTTATTTCTAATTGTAACCAGAAAGCTTTAGGCTAAATGCTGATTGTGATGCACATTGCTGTCCTTCAACCTTTGACCTCATTTGGCTTAATGTTCCTCTTGAGATACACAGTTACAGCTGTATTTGTGGGAACAAGTTTACCCAAGACATCAGATTACTGGTTTCTTACTTTCACTGGGTATGCCATATCTGTTTTAAGATCAGCACCAACTCTTAGCGAATGGTCCTTTGAGCTAGATATGAAGTTCCATGGTGATTCCTCTGTGGTTAAATGTGTTAAATTGCATGCAATATTCTCTTAGCCCAGATAAGTGTGTGTATATGGCAGCATGCCTCCGTGATTCATGGAGACATTTATATTTGACCATAAATATCAGATATCCATTACTGGGTGCTGGATCATCTCTTATGTTCCTGCATGCCCACTCTCACCTGTAAAGGAATTAGTAATATATTATCCATTTTAAAAATAGCCCAGAAAAGGAGATCTAATTTGCATTGAGCAGAATTGCTGCCAGGCGTGGTGGTGGTGGTTATGTGTGTCTCTGGCTGACTGCCCTGTTCTCTCTCCCAGATGGCCCTTGTGATGCGGGTGGATTGGATATAGGGTGTGCTCCACACTCTTGGCTGGCGTTCGTGAGTGCAGTTAGACAAGCTCACCCACCCACTCCACCCCTTCACACGCACCGGTACAGCATATATATGTCAGCTGACCTACGACCTCCTCTGCATCGCACCTATTTTGAGTCATTGCATAGTAAGAGACATTGTAGAAGCTAATTCATTTGAAGATCAGTCTTCTGAAAACTAATATATTAAACTGCATTTTCGAGAAAAAAAAAAAAAAAAAAAGTAAAGCAGAAAGACAGGAAATGTAACTAGTCTCTGTTACTGCCTAACAATTCCACTTAAATTAAAGGTGCGCTAAAGATACATTATGAAATGGCACCTTTTTTAGCTAGTGATAAAGGTATTTATACAATGGTATTGCTTTTGTGTACATGCTGATTGTTACTATATAGTCCAGGATGATGGTCAGTGAAACGAACAACCATATTACTTGGTGCACCTGTAAATACTGAATATTAAGTCAGGTGAGAGCAGAGGTGAAGACTCAGTATTTGGTCATCACAAATGAAGCATTTTATTCAGCACAGTGTACAGTCTAATCATTAGCATTAACTTGTATACCAGAGGTCGTGTGATAAGTGCATGTCTGAGTGTGTTCTTCATGTTTGTGATTGTAGTTTTAATGGTTTCGCTCCTCTTTGTCTCTGTGATCAGGAGTTGGACGTGAAGGCTGGAGGAGGGTGCGTAATGACGATCGGAGAGATGCTCCGTTCCTTCCTGACCAAGCTGGAATGGTTCTCAACGTTGTTCCCACGAATACCTGTTCCTGTGCAGAAAGCAATCGACCAGCACATGAAGAGCCGACCACGTAAACCCCCACAAAAAGATGAGCAGGATGAAGAGGAGGCGGCCGATTCGGGAAGGCATGGAGATAGGCGCCGTTCCAGGTACATTTGTTGTGTGTGGGCGGGATGAGATTATTTGGCTAACCAGATCAGCAGTGATCAGTGTTTGTGGTGTTGTGTTTGAACTGTAGTAAGTTTTGTTCAGCTCTTTTAAATGGTCACCAACCATTTTGAATGAACTATTCAAGACCGGTCATAACTACTAAATAAAATAGATTCATGGTGTATGTTTTACAAGAAAATAACATTTCAGTTTTTCTACTTCATGTTTAATTCAATGTGGCACTTGCCATTTCTTTGTAATTGCTCTTATATAATGGACACTGATGGATTTAAACCCAACTAATTTCTTGTGGTGTTGGTTGTTAAAGGGTCATGAACTGCCTTTTTTGTTAATTTTGTACTGTTCTCTGAGGTCCACATATGTTATAAAGATTTTTACATAAATATCATAGTTTAGAAGTAATAGAGTTTTTTTTTGTTTTTTTTGTCCTGTTTTTACGGCCCTCATTAGAACAATCCGTTTGAACAGGCGTGGAAGATTGTAGACTCTGAAGTAAATGCCCACTGTTGTGATTGGCATAGTTTTGCAGTTTTTCATAGATGGACGCTGCTGTGATTTAGGTTAAAATGCATAAATAGTACATATTAAACCATCTGTAACAACAGATGTAACAAAGTAATAGTGACCACGTAATAAAAACAGTTACTCACATTTGTGTGGTGCAACATTACTGTCAAATCCAAAATAGGCGGCACAGCGTCGTCTTTTAGTTGCAATCTTTCTGAAAATCCTGTGTTGAATTGTGCCTTGTTTGTAAACGATTCCACGGTAAAATGAATTGAAATGCTCTTATTTCTGCTGAGTTATGCTTGTCTATATCAGATTCTGTCTTTCATATAGTACCTTGTAATGTTGTGATGCCTACATTTAATGCGAATGCAGGTAATAGTATTGCTGTTTCAGAATGACCCCCACTCTCTCCTATTTGACAAGGTGTCCTGTGGGTTCTAGAGTATTTGTATGTGCTGTGTTAAATATTTTTATTTGTGTGTGTTCAGGACACCTAGGAAAAGTCCCAGTCCCAAGAGATCTCAAAATCGTTCACGGAGTCGCAGCCATCACAAAGAAAAACATGGTGCCAGCTTCGACCGTGAACTGGAGAGAGAACGAGACCGGCAGCGCAAAGAACGGGAGGGAAAGGACCGGGATAGAGACAGAGATAGGGATAAAGAGAGGGACAGGGACAGGGAGAGAGAGAGAGATAAACGACGCTCCAGAACACCAGACCGAACAACAGAACGTCGACGCAGTCGCAGCAGGGAACGACGCCGGAGTCACAGCGCCAGTCGAGAGAAGCGGAACGAGAGGAAAGACAGAGATAAAGAGAGGGAGGCAGAGAGTGAGAGAGAGCATAGTCGCAGGAAAGACAGGGAGCACCATAAAGATCGGGAGAGGTCCAAAGACAAGAGGAGTAAAGGAGAGGGAGAAGAGAGGAGGCACAAGGAAGACAAGGAGGATCGAAAGCACAGGGAAGAAAAGAGGAGTAAACGCTCAAGGAGCAGAAGCAGAGACAGGAAACACAAAACCGAACGATCTAGCAAGAAACGCTCTCGCTCGGGCAGCAGGAGCAGGCAGGAAGCAGGGGAGGAGAGGAACAAGAAACGGGAACGCAGCCATAGTAAGGAACACTCACACAAACGCAGTCGGAGCAAAGAGCGCACGCACCGTCGAGAATCCAGCAATGGACGAGAACATGTAAAACAAGACCGTCCCAGTCCTGAACCAGGAGAAAGAACAAACAGTGTTCGAGCGGAGTCTCCATGATCCAAATCTGTCTCTATCTCCTCCTCCTCTCTCTCAAATTCCCTCTGTACCTTTATTCCGGTCCCTCTCTTATTACTTCTTGTCTTTATCTTTAATCCTCTTGTGCACCACTTGTGTTGAAGTAAGCAAATGGAAAAGCCTGGATTTTTTTTTTTTTTTTTGTGTAGACATCAAAAAATGTCATTTTCTCTCAGTTGCCCATTACAGATGTCCGGACTGAAAATGGCATTTTAACTTTCTTTTTTTTTTTTCTCTCTTTTTCCCCAATTTGTTTTCTGGATTTTCACAAATGGCTTTGTACATAGAGCTCAGAGAATGTTTTAAATTTCAACAGAGCTACCACAGAGTTGAGTTGGTGGCACAGGCCGCTGAAAGCTGTGCTGACATTGTGCTGTTTCATTGCTCTGTTGCATCTCGTTTTCTAATAAAATTCTTGTATGGAACACAATTGCTCAGTTGTATATTTTCAATGTCATTAAGCAAAACTGTTGGGTTCTATAAGTAAGAATGTCGCATTTTCTTCATAGAGGTTGATAGTTATCACTGACAAACCTTTCAAGGCAAGCCTGCCATGAGATTTTAGGTTATTAAATTAAGACATGTGCTTCTGCTGTATGATTTCAACTTTATTTTTGCAGTACAGTACTATCCATAATTATAAAGAGAAATCTGAGAATTTGCTATTACTGTGTAGGTGAGAAAAGTAATGGCTACCCATTCCCATGAAGCATTGTGATGTAACCTAGTGCTACTCTCAAATTACTTGCACAAGTATTAATATTTTGGGATAAATTCTAAAAATGTAAAAAAAAAAAAAAAAAATGCACTGTTTTATATTTAAAATTTTTTTTAAATATCTGACATTGCATAAAAGTAAATCCTTCAGCCAGAAACAACAGATTTTGGAAAACCTTTGAAAAGAAATAATGTTAATCTTTTACCCAGTCAATCTATTCCACCCTTAAATGTTTTAAAAAGTTAACCTTGAACCAGAATATATGTAACATGCAAAAGTTAAATATCACAGAGTTTCAAGAATTCTTAGGTAAGTGCAGGAATTCCCATAGGCAAGAGTTTGAGTGCGATGAGATACAAACATTTACTTGGGTTGGTCAGGCCTGGTGTGGAGAGAATCAAGGGTTAATATTGGAAACCTTTTCAAGACTTACAATTTTAATTGTAGATATGTTTTTAAGATGTTAAAGTAAGGAGCTGGAGGAATCTTTAAAAGCAAACATTAGGTGGCATCATTTAATTGCATGTGGAATGAGGCTGAGAGAGACAGAACTAGGTTGTTTTTTTGTGGGGAGGGGTTGGTTCACTGGAGAAGATATTTTGGGTTTCATCAACACCAAAGTTAGTCTCGGCTTCTTTTTGTGTTAAGTTCAATACACCATTTACCCTAACTAAAGTATATTTCTCCATTTTGAGAATTAATCTGAGAAAAGAAATTTCATGAATTTTCATAACTTGTATATTTTCTGCTGTTGAGCATCAACTCACCTTTCTCACTTTGTGCCAGGTCTCACCTCCTGCGACCTGCTGTCACTGCCAAAGGATGGACAAAATCAAAGGTTACACCAAAGCAAGATACATTTTGAGCAAACCTGTTTTCATGGAAATTACCAATAATCTGATGTTTGATTCTTGTTCTCTAAAATCACCTACTTACCTACAACAGGCACTGAGTCTTCACTCTGCCCAGCAGTGTTGTGGGCAGTTACGACAATGTGACCACTGCTGAAATTGGTGACAGAGCAGAGGAGCTGTGAGGTCATGCAGAGTTTTGTCCTACCAGAGGAAGTAACCCCATACACAGTGTAGTTTGTAGCAAATAGAGACCCATTCCATGCCACTACCGCTGATGATGCAGAAAACGTCACATTTAGAGGGGCACAAGGTACTGGGGGAAAGAAAGAAATCAACGGATGAGTTATGTGTTTTTGCATTTTAAGCATCTTCATTTCCCATTTAAATAAGAAAGAAGGTAGTACTGTAGTGACTGAACATTGTGCACCTGTGGTTCCAATGACAGCAGCAGATTTGTCACTTGTGGCAGCAGAGTTCCTCGCACTGATGGTTGCGCTGTAGGAGGAGCCACAAGGGAGAGGCACTTCGAAGAACGTGCGACTTGTCCAATAGGAGGCAACATCAAAGAGTGCCTGGTTGTTGCCCTGAATGCTACCCATGAGTGCCAGGAGGTATTCAGAATTAGGACAATTCACAGTAGACCAAGATGCCCTCAAGATCTGAGTATCATTCACTACTGTACGAGGGACAACCCTCAATCCAGCTGGAGGACAGGGAGCTGAGGGAAAGAGGTGAACGACAAGACTTAAAACCTGTTTTCCCAGTGGGGATCCCAAAGAAGCAGAACCAAAATGTCACTAATATCTGTCTTCACAATGGATTTGCCAATACTATATACCAGGGATGGACAAACCTGGCCCTGGAGGACCACTGTCCAGCTCCAACCCTAATCAAATGCACCTAAACCAGCGCATCAGTGTCTTCAGAATTACAAGAAAGCTACAGGCACTTGTTAGGCTATCATGGCTGGTCTCAACCCAAATTTGATTCTCTTCTTCTAGAGGTCCTTTTTCATGTTATATCTGATTCGTAGACACATTGTTAATACAAGTAGCTGCTAACCAAACTGGTAACGACTCAGGAGAAGGTGCCGAAACTTTTGCTTTGCTCTGCTTGTAGATCCTTTATCAGTAGTGATTCAGGTCTGCAAATTGGGTCAGATTGCTTTCATACTAACTGACAACCATACAAGAGTGGACTTGAACTGTTCTCTGGACCTTCATTTTCAAGCAAATTGGGGCGTAGTTCTTTTGGTAGACAAACAAGTACAGAAAACATGCCAATAAATTGAACCAAATGTTCTCAAACAGATTCAAGTCCACTCCAAGAGCAATAGTTTGAAACGCCTTGACTGACATGTCAAACACTAGTAGATCAGTTCAAAGAAAGCAGATTATTGTGACGTGAGGATGACTGATGATTGTTGTACCTGCTCCCTTAGTTTGAGGTTCATTCAAGGAACTGTTGCAGAAGCCACCTGTTGCCTGCACTGTAAAGTTGTATACAGTGCCACACACTAAGCCTTCCAGAGTACAAGATGTGTGTGTGGTTTCACAGTGGACTGTTGTGCCTGTTTCTGACTGAGCAAGTCCCATGTAGGCCACTGCCCCCGTATTCCCCACCCAGGACAAGGAGGCACTACTAGTGTTCCCGCATTGTACGGTTACAGTTAAGTTGGTTGGCTCACATGGCACTGTAGAATAAACACATTGCAATAAATATTTACACAATGTAAAAACTTTGGTCTCAGAGTTTAAAGAAAAAGAATTTGTGTCCTCTTACCTGTTTGGAAGGTGATGTTAGCACTGGGCAGGCTGGTGCAGTTCTCGTTACTGGCTAAAACGGACACATGATAGGTGTTGCTGCAATACAGATCGGTTAGTGTGCAGTTATTGTCCGATGTATTGCACGTCTTCAAGTCTCCATTTATGCCGACTGCAGTAAGCAGGTACGACTGCGCCACGTATGATGGGTCCCATGACACAAACACATCCTTTGACTGACAGTCTGTATGGGCCTGTACTGCTGAGGGCTGACAGGGTGCTGCAGATGATCAAAGGAAGAAATGAGAACAACCTGAATATTAATGTAATGAAAGCGCCTCTAACATGGATATATCTGTAGATCAGGGATATCCAATTCTGCTCCTGGAGGTCTACCTTCCTATTGAGTTTAGCTCCAGCCTTATCTTATCAAGGTCTTCATGATTACTAGAAACTTACAGGCAGTTGTGTTGGAGCAGTTTAGAACTAAACTCCACAGGAAGGTTGCCCTTCATGAGAAGGATTGTACAACCCTGGTCTATAGAGTGCAGTTGCAAATATTTAATGGGTTAGTTCAACCAAAAATGAAAATTCTGTCATTAATTACTCACCCTCGTGTTGTTCCAAACACATAAGACTTTCATTCATCTTCGGAACGCAAGTTAAGATATTTTTGATAAAATCCGAGAGCTTTCTGATCTTCCATAGACAGCAACGGAACTACCACATTCAAGGCCCAGAAAGGTAGTAAGGACATCGACAAAATGTCAGTGTGACATCAGTGGTTCAACTGTAATTTTATGAAGCTACAGGAATACTTTTTTGTGCACAAAGAAAACAAAAATAACTTTATTCAACAATTTCTTCTCTTCGGTTTCAGTCTTTGACACGTGTTCACGAGTGTACAACAGACACAGCGTTGCATTGCTGTCTATGAAGCGTCAGAAAGCTCTTGGATTTCATCAAAAATATCTTAATTGGTGTTCCGAAAATGAACGACATGACAGTGAGTAATTAATGACAGAATTTTCATTTTTGGGTGAACTAACCCTTTAACTAGAAAAGTCCGACAATGCAGATGTTATAGTGTATAGCGTGGTTGTTAGCACTAGTGTTTCTGAGCGGTTGCTCAGTGGCTAGAAAATAAGTCAAAAAGCCCATCCCCAGGTGTCCATGATATCGTGGTCCCTAGGTATGACCCAAGTCCCTTCTTAAATGCAAGTCTTAAGGGTTTTTTCTTCGTCAATCGGGTAAAAATTGAAAGTCAGATCATCTAAGAAAGTAATTGCGGACCTCTTTAAAGGGTAAATTCCCAACCCCAAGTTGGAGCAATAATGTAAAGTAATGGTTGCTTATGAGTAGTTATTGATTACTATCTAAAATAAACATCTATTGTAGATGGGAATGGCATAATACTGATGGTTGTACCAGTTCTGATCTTGTAGGGTGGGCTGCGGAGGCTGCTGCATTTGTTGGCTGAAGCAGCCACAATGATGGTGTACTCCTTGTCACACTGCACGTTGTTAAGTTTGCAGGAAGAAGCGGAGCTATTGCAGGAAAGGAGGGAATGGCCTTGATCCTCTGCTGTGGCGAAGTAGAGAGAATTTCCACTCCGAGCTTTCTGCCATTGTACCGTAATAACAGAACTGCGGCATTCAGCCACCACCACGATGGACGACAAGGCACAAGGTGCTGGAGAGAGAGATATACATATTTTAAAAATGAGTCTCAAAGAAGAGGGTTAAAGCTCTTTAGTGCTGTTAAATGATTAATCGCGATTAATCGCATCCAAAATAAAAGTTTTTGTTTACATAATATATATTTGTATACTGTGTATATTTATTATGTATATATAAATACAAACACATGCATGTATATATTTAAGAAAAATATGTTATATTTGTATATTAAATACATTTATATATAATATAAATGATGTAAATATAAAAATATACATGTAAATATTTTCAAAATATATACTGTATGAGTGTGTATTTATATATACATAATAAATATACACAGTACACAAATATATATTATGTAAACAAAAACTTTTATTTTGGATGCGATTAATCGCGATTAATCGTTTAACAGCACTAAAGCTCTTTACTGCAGGTGTACTTACCTGTCTCCAGCTGAAAGCTGCTGCTGGGTGGGCTCACGCAAGCAGCATTTGAGGCAGTGACGTGAAAGGTGTAGCTCCTTCCACAGCCCAGGTCAGGTACATTACAGGTGGAGTTTGAGCTGCTACAGCTGGAATTGTGACCGTCCTCCCCTACAGCCAGCACTGTGTAAGACTCTGCACCATTAGATACTTTCCATGATACCCATGCAGAGTTAGTGACACAGTCCACAGTACCGTTGGCCCCCTGTGGAATACATGGAGCTGTAAAGAGAAGAGATCAGACATGAAATGCATTAGGTAAATTATCTATTGAAATCTGTTTGAGAATGTATTCTTAATGTCCAACCTGAGGTTATGGAAAGGTCACTGCTTGGTTGACTCTGACAGCCGCCTCTCAGTGCCAACACGCTGAGGTTGAATCTCTCTCCACAGGGCAGATGGGCGATGGAGCACTGCGTGTTTGTGCTGTTGCAGGAGGAGATCGCACCGGTGCTCTCGGACTCCAGTTCAACTCTGAACTGGCTGGCATCCAATGCCGGGTTCCAGCTCACCAGCACAGACCCTAATTCACACTGCACAATGGCAGATACGTTCAGGGGGGGACATGGAGCTGAGAAAAGAGAAAGAAGGAACCAGGATGTTATTGAAGGGTGGGGCTGTACTAACTACATCAGCAGAAAACTAAGGTAAGCCAATATAGCAACGGTGGTGTACTCCTTGCCGCAATGCTACATCAAGTTAGCATACCTGCTCATGTCACATTTAAAAATGTTAGTCAGTCATAGCCCCATGTAGAAGTCTTAAACGTATAGTAGCTTGTTTAATTCTAAAGGGGGTTGAATCTCACAAAACATTTCCTGGTCATATTTTGCTTCAGAAATAAGAAATTCTAAATGACATTAAAGTCCATTTTCAAGACTTTAGAATGGTGGCTTTACTATTATGACAATTAAGTAAATTTTCTATCAAAAATATCTATCAAAGATTAATGAAATCATATACAATATATATCAATGAATTGTGTGTGCACGCATATTTTTTATTTTTTTTTTTTGCATTACAGCAATGATAATTTGGAGAGAAAATATGCTTAAATGTTCTGAAAATAACTTTAAAAAAAATGCCAATATCATGTTAATGTCAAAAGTAGACTTCATTTAAGCAAAATATATTTTCTTATGTTGATTTTGGTGTGAAAAAAAAATGTTTTGGATATGGTCTTTAAATATTTCATGAGATGTAACATTATTTCAGAGGGGGAATGGAAAATAATTAAATTAAATTACAACTGTTGGTGAAAGAGGCCTTTAGTGAAACATACATGCAACAAAAAATACAATATGGTCCTTCAAATAATGAAATATAAAAACTAATATTAGACTTTTTATGTATTTGTTGGGTTATTAAGTTGAACTGAAGTGTTCAGATCTCTTATTATGTAATTATCAGCTTCAAGATGAGACCACTGGTTTTGAATAGGACTAAAACATTAAATACCAAGACATACAGTCGTCTTTACTATATAAAGTAAGTAAAATCTTCACATACGTACCTGTCTGCACCTGAGACATAGTGCTCTTCACACCTCCACAGCCATGGGCCAGTGAGTAGACAGACACATTATAAATCTGACCACACTGCAGTTCCTGCAGATCACAGGAGGCAGCAGTGGTGTTACAAGAGTAGGAATGACCATCATTAGACACGGCCACAGCCATGTAAGACTCCGCCCCATTTGCTTGCACCCATGACACAGACACAACACCACCACTGTTGATGTTGCACTGCAAAGACGTCTGAACACTGCTAGGTGCACATGGAGCTGAAAGAGAGCAAGAACAGGAACCATTTATAAGGACATTTCGTTATTAGTGTTGATGATCATATACCTGCATTGCCATTTTGTTTCTTTACAACAGGTTAGAATATCCCACATTCGACTTCAAATCAGATACAGGGTAAACATCTTGGCTTCTCTGTCACCAGGGGCACAAGAGAATCAGTAGACTCACCTGACTTCAGAATGAGGTGCATCTTGCTATTGTCACATACTCCATCCAAGGCAGTGACGGTAATGTTATAGCTCTGGCCACAGTGCATGCCAGATAATGTACAACTGCGGTTGAAGCTGGTGCAGTCGATGCGATGTCCATCAGAACCAATAGCCTGGACTGTGCGACGCGTGACGTTATCACTGAGCTCCCAACTTACAACAGCAGAGTTGGTGTCACAGTTGAGCTGGGCGCTAGCATTCTGTGGCTTACAGGACACTGAAGTAAAATGAAATATTAACAATGATCATGATTAGCAAAATTATAAACTTTAGTACTTGAAACATAAAAATTACTACTAACACCAGTAACAGTGAGAATTTCTCAGTTATTTTGGGAACCACATTTCTAAAATGAAGAATTGTAAAACATCCTTGTGTTCTCAGAAATTTAGAGGGCTGTCATTTAAGTGCTATGAATTTAATTAAATATCAATATATGCATCTTTTATTTTATAAAGGTTTGGGGTCAGATCTTTTTGGGAAAAAAATTATTCATCAAAGAGGCATTAAATTGTTCAAAAGTGACAAAAACCTTTATAATATTCCAAAAAAAAAAAATTGTATTTCAAATGAATGCAGTCCTTTAGAACTTTCTGTTCATCAAATAATCATAAGAAAAATCACTGTTTACACAAACATATTTGCAAATCTGCATATTAGAATGATTTCTGACGGATCATGTGTCACTGAAGACTGGAGTAATGGCAGTTTTGCCATCACAGGAATAAACTGCATTTTAAAATAGATCAAATGATCAAATAAATGCATCCTTAGTGAGCATAAGAAACTTCTTTCAAAAGCATAAAATAGTACTGACCCCAATCTGTTGAACTGTATTTATGGTGGATGTTATTTTTATGTTTTTCAGGTACCTGTACTCAGCACAACTGGTTGACTTGGTGGAGTCTTGCAGGTCCCGTCAGTGGCGCTGACAGCTAGACTATAGTTCATCCCACAGAGCAGACCTGAGAAGACACATGCTGTTCCAGTGCTGTTACACACTGAAGCATAACCACCACTAGTCTGAGCAACCGCAGCATAGGAAATGGCCCCCACACTTGGGTCCCAGGACACGGATACATCTCTAGTCGTACAGTTTACACTGCCCTGCACATGAGTAGGTACACACGGCACTGCAAAGAAACAAGGTTGGAGATATTAAAATTCTGCATATAATTCAGAATAACGTTCTTTCAAGATATTTAATTATTATATATAAAATGTTTTTAAAAAATTAAAGAAATTGCAAGATTAAAGTTTGAAATATCCCTGGATTATTTTACAATCGAAATGTAACCATCAGTGACGCTATTTTCGTAAAATTTGTATAATGAATTGTAATTTGTTTTCTATCTTACATTTATTTGCATGCTCAGTTGTAATTAATCTTTTTTTCAAACAGAGATAAAGGCAGAGGATATGAAACTGGAGACTACCGGTGTTTATTCGTAAGATGGAACTTCTTGATGTGTTGCATTGTTGGTTTACTGCAATAACGCTGACATTGTACGAGGAGCTGCAGTGCAGTGTTTGAAGTTTGCACTGCTGTGCAGTTGTGTTGCAGGCAGTCACTGGACCTTCAGGCCCCTTGGCAACCACCTGGTAAGATGCCGCCCCACGGCTGATGTTCCACCTTATAGTTATAAGGTTAAGCAAACAGTCCAGCTCAGACACCACATTCTGAGGAACACATGGAACTAGAGGAGAACAGAACAGGAAAAGCATCTGAGATCTGCGATATGGGTCATTCTCAACAGACTATATAGAAGTCAAGCCATCAGTGTTATTGTAATACCTGATGACAGGAAAGCAGGTAAACTCAGTGCACTTCTGCATTGTCTGTTAATTGCTCTGACTGTGATCTGGTACTGTTGACCACAGAGCAGCTCTGATAGGAAGCCACTGGTGATGTTGGTAGTGAATGACAGCGTCTTCCCGTCTCCACTCACTGCTACAACCTCATATGTCTCAGCTCCAGCACTGGAAGCCCAGCTCAGAGTACCCACCCCCGTGCCACAGTCCAGGATGGGCGTCAAAGCTTGAGGAACACATGGAGCTAAAGAAGCAGAAAATATAACACAGCATTAAAAACTCCCAAGAGGTTTGTGTTTACATGCATAAACAAAAATGGAAAATGTCAGGGTAAATTTATGCATTTATTCCTTTTTTTTTAACTATAATGTAAATTATAAGTATGTAATGTCAGTTTCAAACTACTCAAATTCATCCTACAGATGCAAGCTGATGGTACATTTATCATTAGAGTGTCTCATCTTACCCATGTGTATGGTGGTGCTGTTGCTGCGTGCACTCGTGCAGCGACTGTCATTGGCAGTGACCGTAACGTTGTAGATTTCACCGCAGTGCAGGTCCTCCCAGGTGCAGCTGGTCCCATTAGTAACACACAGGTGTGTGTGTCCATCCGCACCCACTGCTGTGGCAGTGTACATGTTCGCACCATCACTTGGGCCCCAGCTGACAGAACCCAACTGGTTGTCACACTCCAAATATGTCACGAGATTAAGGGGCATGCAGGGCGCTGGATCACAACACACATTACAAAGGTAAGTCAACTCATTTCCTACCATACTAACAGAGATCAGCATTAATTATTTGCAGTTAATTCAAATAACTTTGTATAACAACAGGAAATTACAGATTTCCTTTTTGTGTTTAAGGATGTGGGTTTTTGTTTAGTGCACAGCAGGTTTATGCATAATTTCAGGGTCATACCGAGTCTGAAAACTGCAGGGGCACTCAGTGGGCTGTCGCACTCATCGTTTTGCGCTTGGACAGACACGTTGTAGCTTTGTCCGCAGAACAGTGACACAGACAGGTTAGTAGAAGTAGTGTTAAAAATGTCAAAATATCCCAGACTCCCTGCGGCCATCACAAAGTAGAATGACGCCCCTTTGGCTTTTGACCAGTTGAGCGCCACCGTCTCGCTGTCACATAACACGTGAGCAGTCACGTTCTCTGGTTTGCAAGGATCTGGAGAAGTGCAGGGGGATTGTTATATTGTAGCACTGTATAAAATTATTTTGTAATAATTTCATTAAAATATTAGTGGTAAAAATACAGATTTTAGCAATAAAAATAAATATCCAAATATATTATTGTTATTATTAAATTATTATACTTTTAAGGCAAGGCAAGGCAAGTTTATTTATATAGCACATTTCATGCACAATGGTAATTCAAAGTGCTTTACATAAAAAGGAAGTAAAATAGTCATTAAAAGAATAATAATCACAGCAATAAAAACAAAGAATTAAAAATGATAAAAACAAGGAATTAGAAATTGATTTAAAATTAATTTAAAACAGAAATAGAAAATGATTATACATAAAATACATAATTATTATTGTTATTTAATAATAACAATAATAATTAAATAAAATATTAATTGTAAAAAATATGAACAAAAAAACAAATGTATTATAATTTATAATAATAATGAAAATACTGGGATGTGATGAAGGGATGAGAAGGGATGTGGCTAAAATATTAACAGTAAAATACAAAAAACAATAAAAATAAATATCTAAACATTATTATTATTATTTATTATTATTATTATTATTATATCTGTAATAATATTAATGTCTGTAATATTATATTATTATTAATTGTAATAACAATAATTAAATATATAAAATGTTAATTATAAAAATATTAACAATAAAAATATGCACAACCATGATTACTATATTTAATAACTGTTGTAATAATAATAATATTAATAATTAATTATTTTTATAAAACATTATTATTATTATTATCAGTAATAATAGTTAATTAAAAAAACGAATTATAAAAATAAAATATTAAAAAAATATTAAATCTACAAATGTATTTTATTATTATTATTATTAATAATAATAATAATAATAAAATACATTTTAACAAATTGTTATACATTTTACTACTAGTAGTAGTAATAATAATAATAATACTTATTTTCTGATTAAAGATCGAAGATGAGATATCTGAGGGTTTTTTTTACACTGCATAATGCTGTACCTGTAGTGAGGTATACAGGTGCGCTGACGTCGCTTTGGCAGCGGCCTCTGTGGGCGGTGACAGTGAAAGTGTAGGTCTCTCCACAGCCCAGAGTAGGAAAGGAACAAACAGAGTTGGTGGAGTTACAGAGCTGGTATCCTCCTGCTGCACTGACGGCTCGAGCGATATAGTAATCAACTCCTTCACTCACATCCCAAGACATCACAGACATTTTGTTACCGCACAGTTTATCGACTACTGGCTGCAGTGGTTTGCAGGGTCCTGCAGAGTGGTCACAGAAAGGTTGTACCTTAATTAGTGCGCTTTTAACACACTTTTAACACTTTCTACACATAATCCTTTGCAAACTCACTGGACTGAAAGGTGACATTGGTGGTGGTGGTCATTTGGCACTGCTGGTTCATAGAGCTGAAGGTGAGGTTGAATTGTTGTCCACACTGCAGGGAAGACATGTTACAGTGGTTCTGACTGGTTGAGCAGGAGACTGTTTGACCTCCTGACCCCAAAGCGTTCACGGAGTAATTCTCCGCCCCAGCAATGGCGCTCCAGGACACTAGAACTGAATCTGTAGGGCAGTCCACCATGGCAGACAAACTGGTGGACAGACATGGTGCTGAAAAATATAAAAGAAGCATATTTAATAATTATGATATATCCGCTAGCACATACACTTCTGGTCAAAAGTTTGGAATAATTTCATTTTTTATTTTGGTGATGGCAAAGCAGAATTCTCAGCTTTAGGATTCTTCAGAAACCATTTCAATATACTGATTTGGTGATCAATTAATAATAGTGGTTCTTATTATCTTTGGAGTAATATTGAAATATAATAATAATGTTCAGAAAGGATGCATTAAATTGACAGTAAAGCTATTTATAAAGTTAAAAGATTTCTATTTCAAATAAATAATGTTCATTGAACTTAAAATATTAAGTAGCAAAAATTGTTTTCAACATTGATCGTAAGAAGCACCAAATCAGCATATTAAGATGATTTCTGAACGATCATGTGACACTGAAGACTGGAGTAATGATGAGTAATCACATGAATAAATTACATTTTAAAATATATTCCAATAGAAAACTTATTTTTAAACTGCAATAATATTTCACAAAATTGTTGTTGTTGTTTTTATTGTATTTTTGATCAAATAAATGCAGCCTTGGAGAGCATAAGATACTTCTTTCAAAAGCATTAAAATTAAAATGAATTAAAATCTTAATTATTCCATATATTTTGTCTTTTAACACAGTAATCTTAACATTAATGTGAATTTTTTTTATATAATGTGGTTCTAAATTAAACATGCTTAAATAATGTACACATGCAATGAAATATGCAAAATAAGACCAGAAACATGGTCAGTTCTGTTTTAATTTAAAGTTCAGCCTTTGGTACTAGTGGAATCTGCTGTGACGGGAAAAATATTTTTGAGCAGTTACAATATTGTTTGTTTTTATTTGTTTTTACAGACCTGATGTCATGTTGACCCCTATGCTGTCAGAGCTGTTGAACACTTCACCAATGGCACGGACTCTGACGTAGTACACTGTTCCACAGGTAAGATTAGGTACACTGCAGTATGTATGATTTGTCCGACAGGAAGTGGAATGACCATTTCTGCCTTCCAGGAATGCAACGTATACCACTGCCAACTGGCTAGGCTCCCAGGAGACAGCAGCACTGAGGGTAGCGCAGTTTAGGCTAGCTTTGACATTCTGAGGAGGACAGGGTTCTGGAATGACATGAAGTAAATGACACTGATTCAAGATGAGCATCATGCAGGTTTGGAATGACATGAGGGTGAGTAAATAATGACAGAATTTTCATTTTGTGTGAATATTCCTTTAAAATCAGTGGTCACATGATTGACCTGTCTTGACAGGATCAGAGGACACAGTGTCAGTGCAGACACTGTTGCGAGCCGTCAAGCTGACGTTGTAGATCTGGCCACAATCCAGGTGTGGGAAGGTGCAGCTCGTGTTAGAGGTCTCACAGGTCACTCTCAGGCCCTCGGGGGTCACAGCCTCTGCTGTGAAGTTGGTGCCAACTTTAGTGACATCCCAGGAGAGCAGAGCGCTGGAAGGACTGTACTGCACTGTCAGATGCTGGGGAACACACGGACCTGTAATGGTATGATAACAGTAGTTTTATACATTAATGTACAAGATGTACATATGTACAAGATACATATTTTATCCAAAAAAGTATCATGTATCTTGTTTCACCTTTCTAGATAAAATTACTCATATCATCTAAATGTCCTAAAGCAATAAGACATTAATTAATAAGAATTAATACAAAGAATTAATAATATGAAAATAATGAAACAAAGAATTAATAATAGTAATAGTAGTGTTATTGCACTTTATTTAGTTTATTTTTGAAATAAAATAATAAACAATATAGTAAAGTGTGATAATACTATTATATTTAAAAATTAAAAATGAGTATTAAATAAAAATTAAAAAATAAAATAATAATAAAAAATAATATTATTTTATATTACTCTTAATTTTTTGGTTTGTTTGTTTATATGAATTTTCAACATTTTCAAACATTTTATTTTGGCAGGTTGCTGGCAAATGCACTGCCGGTTTTAGCGCTGTCGAGTGAAGCGCGTCAGTGAATGTTTTCCGTTTCGCTCTGAAACCGCCAGCGCATTTACGCATTTCAAGATGCTTCAAGAGACCTACCTGCAAAGCTACCTGAAAAACTATGCGCAAGTGCACCTAGGGCAAAAGCGATTTAAACGCAGAGGTTTAATTTAGTTTTAATTTAGTTAACAGAAGTTAATTGATAAAGAAAATCTATTTATGACATTATTTTTGACAGCGTTCTCATTTTACACATTCTCATTTTACATTTTTACACAACTTTTCACAGTACTGTAGCTTTGCAGGTAGTTCTCTTGAAGCATCTTGAAGACATTGCCACAGTTCTTCTGGATTTAGTCTGTCTCAGTTTGTTCTGTTTCTTCATGTCATTCCAGACAGACTGGATGATGATGAGATCAGATCTCTTTGTGGAACACTGGCTGTTTCAGACTCCTTGTGCAAACAAAAATCTCACTGGATTATTACAATTGATGGCAAAATGAATGTTTGGAAATGTATACTGATATTTCCTACTAACACACTACAGCAAAGATAGAAATAACTGACTTAAAACCATTTTTTAGCTGGTGAGAATACTAGTAGCCTAAAACTTTTGCACAGTACTGTGTATATATATGTATATGTAGTGAATGGAGCAGTCTACTTCAGTCAAGCACAAGCAGAAGTTGGTAAAACCAAATCACTTACAAAACCGATTTGACAGCTGAGAACTTAAATCGCAAGCAAATAAGATTCACTAAACTTCACCTGTGATCAGGGAGCCAGTCATCTGTGCACTGGCATTGCATGTGTATCCCAAACTCTGTACGTTGACCGTATACTCATTGCCACACTGCAGGTTGCTCAGTTCACAGTGCGTGATGGAGCTGTTGGATGTGCAGCTAGCCCTGTTGTTCACAGGTGCCAAGGCAGAGACAGCGTATCCCTGAGCACCTGCACCATACAGCCATGACACAGTGGCTGTACCCAGCTCACAATCCAACACTGCCCTGATGGATCTGGCTGCGCAGGGAACTATGGGTAAAAGCAGGAGAGACACTGGGAATATGTTTTATATGCTATTTTTTTTAAAATAGAAAGCAGTATACAGTGTATATATACAGTAAGCAGTTCCACACACTGCAATTAATTTAGGAGAGAGTGTCTATGGGAACAATGCCTACAGAGTGAAAAATATAGAGTATACAGACAAGCTTGTATGTGTTTCTGTGTACCTGAGTTAGTGTTCACAGTGGCACTGGGAGGACTGCTACACAGACTATCTGAAGCCGTCACATTGACGTGGTACAGCTGACCACACCTGAGCCCTGTCACATTACACTGTGAACCCGTAGACTGGCAGGTGGTGGACAGTCCACTGCTGTCCTGCAAGGTGGCTGTGTAGTACTGTCCTCCTGCACTAGGTGTCCATGATACCACTAAAGCATTGGTGACACAATTCACTGTGGGCAGGACATTACTTGGGGTGCAGGGCACTAGAACACAAGAAGCATTGTAAAACTTTAATGGTAATTACTTCAATGCCTTTCTTTTACAGTTTCTCATTTTTTACTAAACTTTATGGAATTTACATTTTTCAGCTTTAAAAAGAATCATGATATTAAATAAGAAAAAACCTGCATGAACTTGAACAGGTGCACTGTTCCCACTGCTACAGTTGCTGCCTTTTGCCTTCACTGTGATCATGTAAGACTCTCCACAGGTCAAAGGTGACAGGTCACAGGAAGTGGATGGTGAGGTGCAGTTAGCTGAAAGGCCATTAGCACTGCTGGCTGTCACTGTGTAAAGCTCCGCCCCTTGGCTGCCTCCCCAGGTTACTGTTGCTATGTTGCTGCTACAGCTCACACTGGCCGACACATTTTGTGGTACACAAGGACCTAGGTAAATTATAGAAAACAAAATGAGTACATGTTGACTTATTTTAAAGCAATATTCAGAGTCCCGTCCACTTGAATGCTAAATAAGTTCTGTTTTGGGTAATTTTTGCAAAGAAATATATTGTGGTAATGGAGTGTTTAACATGCAATATTCTTTTTAAGCAACATTTCAAATGCTGCATATTTTAATGTATTTTAAAGCTTATTCTTGTAACGAAAAGCTGAATTTTCAGCATCATTACTCCAGTCATATGATCTTTCGGAAATCATTCTAATATGCTGATTTTAATGCTCATTAAACATTTCTTATTATTATCAATGTTGCAAACAGTTGTACTGCTTAATAATTTATGGAAATTACATTCAAAATAGCATTTATTTAAAATATTCTTTAATGTCTGTCAATTTAATGCATCCTTGTTCAATAAAAATATGAATTTTTATGACCCCAAACTTTTGATAATTTATACCATATTTCAGTATAACAGGGTTTATTTTCTTGTACCTGTTATGACAGGTGATCCAGTGCCTACGGAGCTGTTGCAGGAGCGTCCCTCTGCCACTACCTTAACTGTGCATGTTTGTCCGCATGCCATGTTAGTGATGTCACATCCTGTTTCATTGGTCCTGCAGATGTACGCCTGTCCATTAGAGCATTGCATTGTCATCGTAAAGGACAGAGCTCCATTGCCACCGGACCAGGACACACTCGCTGTTTTGCTGCCACAGTTCATTATGGACTGGATATTCAGTGGAGGGCATGGGGCTGAAGAGAAGAGAAAATAATGCTATTGAAAGGTGAAGGTTAAGTGTGTAACTTCCATACCACTAGAACCACCAAACACATTTTCAAAAAAACAACTAGATTTTATTCAGTTAAAAAAAATCTGAGTAGTGCTATGGTGTTGTTATATGGCTTCTAACGTGCTCGGAGTTGGGCTGAGCTGCTATGCAGGGCATCAGTACTGACAATGATTTTCAGCAAGTGACTTGAAATCTTTCATTTTCAACTTTTTGCAGAGTTCAGCTTTATGCAGTGAGCTGCTGTATAGTTTACAGCTTCATTTGAGAGAGATTTCTTTCCTTAAGAAAAATTGCACGTACCTGAAGTATTTCAAATTGAACTGATATCAAAGCAACATCTGAATCAAATTGAATTGAGAGCTTGTGAATCAGAATCTAAATGCAATATCTGTGTCAAAACCCAGCCCTCCAGTCAAATAGAAACATCTGCTAGCAACAAACAGTGATTTAGCTGTGATTTAGTGAAAAGGGCTTGAGGTATTTTTTCTAACTATATCTTAATGTTTACTACAGTTTATCGGTCTAAAGAATCTGTCTTTTCCTCTTTACAGTGTCTTCTATTGTATGGACAAGCTAGGCTTTGTTACCTGTCTCCTTCTGCAGTGTGTTACTAGCAGCACTGGTGCACTGGCCTTGCGTTGCATTCATACTGAACGTGTACGTCTGTCCACATTGCAGTCCATCCACCACACAGGAGCGACTGTTGAAGGCACCACAGCCCAGCTGTACACCCTGAGTGCTCACTGCGCTGACCGAAAATGCATCTAGACTCAACCCTGAACTAGACCAGTTCACCACAGCAGACCTTGAGCTACAGTTCACAGCCACATCGTTCAGAACCGGCACACATGGAGCTGGAAGTGAGGGTGAAGAATGGTGAAAGGAAACAGATTATTAAATATGAGTGCATAAAGTGCATTATTAATATTATTCAAGCAAAAATTGAGTTTAATGACTATCATTATGGTAATCTATTAATTCCTGCTTCCTAACCTGTTATGAAGGAGTACTCCGTGCTGGATTTGCTAGTACAGTTGTTTTGGGTAGCAGTGAGAGTGACGTTATATTGGCTGCCACATTGCAGGTGGGCAAGAGTGCAGTTCAAGTTTGTCGTGTTACACTCCACACCACTAGAGGGCCCCAGTGGGCCAGTGGCTCTTGCTGTGTACTTAACCCCAGAAATGGCCAAGGAGCTCCAGGACACTAAGACCGTGTTAGTAGAGCAGTCCAAAACAGCAGCGACAGATGTAGGTGGACAGGGTGCTAAAGAAGAAACAGAAACACATATGATGAGACTATTATTCTGTACTCTCCAGTACTAAGCATTTAAGTCTTAAAAGCAACATGAAACTCTATTTGTGAACCATCTTACTTCAGTATTGTAACATATCCTTAAGTTTAAAAAATGTTGAGTGTGACTTAGATATGAGGAACAAGGACTGCAACCACCATAAATACTGAGAGTACAACGTCCCCTCCAAAAATCAGATATGGCCAAATTGTTCCTCTCAGTATTTTATATTCTTGATGCTGCACTTCGTTATGCACTGTTCTTTTATCAAATTTTGCTGTTTTAAATCTAAAATATCTCCTTTACTTGATTAATGTCAATCGTAATTAAATTCCATGAGACAAGAAAGCTTAAGAGCCGTTTTCAGCATATTAGACAATGAGAGTGATTGTGTGCACATTTATTTAGAATGGAAGCCTTCAGCTTTGTCCAAATGCTACTGTACCTGCTGTGACCTGACTGATAGCGCTGGCATTGGAGCTACAGCCGTTGGCCTCTGCAACCACAGTGATATTGTACGTCTGCCCACAGCCGAGTGCAGGGATTATGCAGGACGTGGAGGTAGAGTTACACACCAGAGTCTTGTCAATGGATTTTGCTTGAGCATAGTAGATCTGTGCCCCTTTACTCGACTGCCAGCTAATTTGAACATCACCTGTTTGACAGTCTAAGAGCTTACTGAACACAAACTGAGGAACACAAGGAGCTGAGAGAAAAAAGGGAAACAAAGTATTACTTTAGCATATTTATAGGAATATTCCAGGTTAAAAACAAAGCTTTCTCAACAGAATCTGTGGTATGCTGTCAAACACATTTAAAATGTGAAGTATTATCATCAAAGCACTTAACATGATTTATTCAGTAAAAGTGTGTGGGTTTTTTAGCAACATTCCAATTTCGAGTGCTACAGAGAATAATGGTGTGTACTATAGTTTAAACTCTTCAAAATTCGATTTTAGAGAAAATACTTACCAGTATTGATGCGACGCACTTCACTACGTTGCCCATTGCAGTCCACGCTCACAGCTGTGACTGACACGTTGTAAGCCTGACCACACGCCAAGCCGCTTATGTCACAGGAAGTGCTGCTGGAGTTGCAGGTTAGTGTATGTCCGTTATCATCTACTGTTGTTACTGTGTAGTATGAAACAAGGCCACTAGATGCTGTCCAGGAAACAGATGCAGTGCTAGACCCACAGGATAATGACACATTGACTTGAGTGGGAACACATGGAGCTGGGAAGGAAAAGATTCATGCACAAAATCAGAAGTTTTTAGCGCAACAGGTCATTTTATGCCAGAAGTATCGCCAAATTAGGGTTTAAAGGGTTAGTTCACCCAAAAACGAGCTTTCTGACCCTGCATAGACAGCAATGCAACTGACACATTTAAGACCCAGAAAGGAAGTAAGGACATCGTTAAAATAGTCCATGTGACATCAGTGGTTCAACCATAATTTTATGAAGCTACGACAATACGCAAAGAAAACAAAAATAACTTTAATCAACAATTTCTTCTCTTCTGTGTCAGTCTTTTACGCACGTTCACAAGAGTACCACGATGCATACTGTTGTGAATGTGCATCAAAGACTGACAGGGAAGAGAAGAAATTGCTGAATAAAGTCGTTATTTTTGTTTTCTTTGCACATAAAAATTATTCTCGTAGCTTCACAAAATTACGGTTGAGCCACTGATGTTACATGGATTATTTTAATGATGTCCTTACTACCTTTCTGGGCCTTGAACATGGTAGTTGTGTTGCTGTCTATGCAGGGTCAGAAAGCTCTCGGATTTCATCAAAAATATCTTAATTTGTGTTCCAAAAATGAACAAAAGTCTTACGGGTTTGGAACGACATGAGGGTAATTAATGACAGAATTTTCATTTTTGGGTGAACAATCCCTTTAGTCTACTTGCACTTTGTGTTATTATTTTATTTTATACCTGTGTCTAGAGTGACCAGGGTTTTAGAAGAGGTTGAACAGGTCTGGCCGCGTCCTGTAACACTGATGTTATAGTGCTGACCACATGGCAGTGAGCTGATGCTGCAGGAGGAGCCGTTGGTGAAGCAGTTGTGCTGTTGGGGGTTCTGGAAAGACTGCAGTGTTGCATTGAAACTTAGTGAACCATTGCCTGGTGTCCAAGAAATAAGTGCTGAGTTGGTGCTGCAGTTCAAACTGGCTCGAATGCCAGTGTTGTGGCATGGTGCTGCAACATGATAGAAATGTTAACACATCAAACTGTAGTAAATGTTTTTACATTTACTGAATGGTGCTTGCCATGCTAAAACTGCTAAGGTATTGCTGTATGATTGCTAGGTAGTTTCTTAATAGTTCACGAAAAACTGAAGATGGTTTGTTGTTCCAACCCCTAATTATCACTAATGAGCTGAGTTCAGTACCTGAGACAAGCGTGACAGGCTGGCTAGCCGGACCCATGCAGTCACCATTCATGCCCACGACTGTGATGGAATATTCCTGGCCGCACTGCAGGTTTGGGATATCACAGCGTGTGATAGTGTTGTTGCAGGACGTCTTGTACCCTTGGTTGCCTACTGCCTTTACCAAGTACCAAGTGGCACCAAGTGCACTGTGCCAGGTGATGGAAGCAATGCTGGATGTGCAGTTGAGAGCAGCAGTGACATTGGTAGGAATGCAGGGAGCTAGAGAAGGAAAGAAGTTGTTATATGAAAAAAATAGGCTATGTATAAAAACGTCTATATGCACTACTGTTCAAAAGTTTAAGGGTTGTTTTTTTTTTTGCAAGGCTGCATTTATTTTATACAATGAAAACCGTAATATTATGAAAAATTATTACAATTTAAAATAACCTTTCTATTTTAATATATTTAAAAATTTCATTTATTCCTGTGATGCCAAAGCTGAATGTTCAGCATCTTTACTCCAGTCTTCAGTAGCTATGTTTCCATCCACCTATTTTTATGCGCATTTTGGATATCGCATTAAAAGAAAATGCTGGATGGAAACGCCAAGATGCGCATAAATTCTAAATATGCTTATAAAAAACGTATGCGCTCAACTTAGATACATTTCTTATCCAGTAAGAAAACATTGCCTTCTCCTACTGCAGCAGTTTAAATTTTTCTTCGTGATATTTAGCAAAAGTTAATCAGGAAGTGACGATTTTGTTCTCTTCAACTCGCTGGATGGAAACGGTGCTTTATTATGTGATATATTATTTATGTGATATTCCAATTTTGCGCATAAATTTAATTCGTAACTTTGAATGGAAACACAGCCAGTGTCACATTATCCTTCAGAAATCATTCTAAAATGCTGGTTTGGTGTGCAAGAAAAAATTATTATAAATTTTCAACACAGTTGTTCTGCTCGATATTTTTGCAGAAACCATGGTACATTTTTTCAGGATTTTTTTTTTTTTTTGGATAAATAGAAAATTCAAAGAAGATCATTTATTTGAAATGTAATTTTTTTAACATTATCAATGTCTTTATTGTCACTTTTGATCGAATTAATGTGTCTTTACAGAATAAAAGTATTAATTTCCAAAAAAAAATATGATCTTAAAAAAAAAAGGGTTTTTTTCATTATTATTTCTTTATTTGTTTAAAATACATGTGGACCCCCCCAAAAATGTGGACACTTAAGCTACATTTAAAGTATTTTGTGGTTTAGTGGGTTATACTCATAGTTAATTTGATGAACTACACCTGTGGTTACTCAGTACCAAAGGGCCACATTTTCTGTACACATTGTTGTTATGAATCACTGAATTAGCAGATGTTAGTGTGAGCTGACACCTGTTTCCACTATAGCTTTATGTTGAGAGCTGCTGTTGCAGGTGACGCCATCAGCTTGGACAGTCACATTTAGTCTCCTCCCACACAGCAGAGAGGTCAGCTGACAGGAAGTCCCCATAGAGTGACAAGAAGCTAAGCGTTGCTGCTGCCCATCTGTTGCCATTGCCGTGTACCCGTTAGCTCCCGCACTTGCAGCCCATGTCACGTTGGCCGTGTTGGTGTCACACTGGAGCACAGTTGTGATGTTTAGAGGGTCACAGGGAGCTAAAGGAGATACATAGTCAGTTTCAAAGGTCTGTTATTATTGTATAAACATGCATGCATGCTCACATGATTGTTACCTGACTGTATGTGAATGGGTGTGGATGGCAAACTCCTGCAATGGCCGTCATTCTTTGTGACTGTGACGTTGTAGTTCATTCCGCAGATCAGGTCTGTGAATGTGCAGTTGTTAGAGCTGGTGCTGCAGTTAACTGTGGGTCCATGTTCATCCTGCAGTACTGCTGTGTACAGACTCCCAGTCTGAAGGGCCTGCCATCTTACAATCGCGTGATTCGCTGCACAGTCTCTAGTGACCCCCACACTGACCGGAGCACATGGAGCTACAGTGGAGAAAGTATTAGATTTACTCAAATTCAGCTGTTTTACTTTTATATAAAAGTAAGACAAAGACACCGTAAAACACATGGCAAATATTTGGATTTATTAATAAATATATAAAATATTAGATAAACAATTTTTTTAAAAGATAAATAAGAGGACCATTTTATTTGTCATCTTTATTTGAACTTTTTTATATATTTTATAAATCCTTCCTGTTTATTTTTTGTTACATTATTTTTATTTTATACAGTTTAAATATCTGGGCCCTTTTAATCATCCTCTCTTATGGTTTTATTTTACATTTTAAATGTATGTTTCTTTTTCTCCATCCTCTTTTATTTTTGTTTATTTAACATTTTAAATATGTGCCCACTTTTATTCATCCCATTTTATTTTCTATTTTAATTATTTGTTACATTACATTTTAAATATCTGGCCTCTTTTTTTAATTACATTTCATTTTTTATTTTGCTTTTTTAGTTTAGATTTTAAATATCTGAGCCTTTTATTCATCCTCTTTTATGTTTTTTTTTAACATTATTTGTTATTTTGCACTTTAAAAATATGGCCCTTTTTATTTTTTATTGTATATTATTTATTATTTTACATTTTAAATATCTGGTATATTTTATTCATCCCCTTTTATTTTTTATGTTTTACATCATTTTTAATTTTAGATTTTAGATGTCCGGTGTCTTTTATGCCTCCTTTTTATTTATGTATGTATGTATGTATTTATGTGTTTTTTGTTTGTTTGTTTGTTTGTTTGTTTTACACAATTTGTATTTTACATTTTAAATGTCTGGTCTCTTTTATTTCTCCCTTTTATTTTTTTGCTTTAGATATTTTTTTTTATTTTACATTCAAAGTCTCTTGTCCCTTTTACTCATCCCTTTTTATTTTTAATTTTTAATTTTTTTCATCAACTTGTTTTATTTTTATTTTATATATCTGACCCCTTTTGTTGATTTATTTTTATTTATTACTTTATTGCAATTATCTGGTCCCCTTTTGCCCTTTTTTATTTTAGATTTTGCATTATTTCATAAATAAACCAGATAAAGGAATTAATTTATTTTAAATATCTTGCAATTCATACTCATCCAACCTTTTGTATTTTAATTGATCATTTATTTTGCATTTTAAATATCTGGCATCTTTTTTGATTATTGGTGCACCTACCCGTCTGCAGGGTGATATGTTGACTCTCAGAACTGTTGCATTGCAGGTTAGTTGACATGACATACACATCATACGTCTCGCCGCATCGCAGGCCTAGGAATGTGCACTCTGCCGCCATTGCAGAACAGATGTGAACTGTACCATCTACGTGCCTTGCCATTCCGATGTAGATGATGGCACCGTTGGCATTGTTCCATGTGAGAGAGGCAGAGTCTGTACTACAGGTCTCCACAGCGGCCACGTTCTGAGGTATGCAGGGAACTGTGGTGGGAGATAAAGGGACGCAGTGTGTAGTATCACCATCTAATACTATGCCACAGTACTTGGGCATATTCATATACTATTGTATTTACATTGCAGTTTAAGGAGTATCATGGTATTACCACAATACCCAGAATCACTCACCTGTCTCTGCCACATCTCCTAGCACAGGATCAGTAGTACATTCACTATTTGTGGCAACAATCCACACGCTCATGCTATCTCCGCAAACCAGATCTGTTAGCGTGCAGCTTGTGTTTGCAGACGTACAGTTGTAGAAATCTCTATGATTACCGCGCGCCTCCACAACGTAGGCCTCAGCTCCTGCGGCCTTGTCCCAAGTAATGATGGCACTGCTGATGCTATTACAGTTTACAACTGTGTGGATGTTCTGCGGCAAACACGGGCCTACATGGGTAAGGAGAAAGAGGTGTCCAAAATTAAGAGTTATATTTAAAACAAGTCAAGACACATTTATTTATATAGCGCTTCATATAATTCAGATTGTTTCAAAGCAGCTTCAGATTAATAAACAGGAAAATAGCAGTGTTAATGTTGTCGGTCATCAATTATGAAACAAGTTCAATTCAGCTTTTTCAGCTCAAGTCCGTTCAAATTGGATTCAATTCAGTTCAGTAACACTGTTGATCTTCAATTCAAATTTTGGGTTACACTTTATTTTAAGGTGTCCTTGTTACAGTGTAATTATACATTTAAGTACTGAGTAATATTAATTAACTACATGTACTTACTCTATGGTTAGGGTTTGGCGTAGGGTTACATGGATGTAATTATGTATAATTAATTGTAATTATAATAGTAAGTAAATGTAACGTGTAAAATAAAGTGTTACCAAATTTTGTTCCTATCCAATAGTGTTAGTGCTGTTAAATCAATAATATTACTGAATATTGTCTTTTAAATGTCTTTTAAACCCCAAAACAAACACACAAACAGAAACAACTGCAAAATGATGTGTCTCTCATTTTAATGCTTGTGAAATACCAATAGCACCTTCATTACAATGTCCATGTTGCAATTTTTAACAGCAGAACAGTGCCATATCATGGAAAATTAAATATTTATTGATTTTTTTACCAAAATGACTAACTCACCCGTTTTGATCACCCCACCAACTGTGTTTTCACTGTGGCAGTCTAGTCCTCCGGTGTAGACAGAGCTGACATAGAAGCTGTAGGTTTGACCACAGACGGTATCGGTGAAATAACAGGAGGTTTCCACAGTGACACATTCAGTTACGAGGCCGTCCGAGTCCACAGCAATGGCAAAGTAATAAGCCGTGTTGTTGGTGGGTTCCCACGAGAACAAGACGACATTAGTGGAGCACTCGCGGTACAGGTTTGGTGCTTTGGGTGGGCATGGTGCTGTTAGTTTGAGAGATGGGGGAAAGAAATGCAATTCCTTGTTGGTTTAAAGGGACAGTTCACCCAGAAATGAAAGCCCGGCCTTGTCATTTACTCACCCTCATGTTGTTCGAAACCTGTATGACTTATTTTCTTCGAACATAAAAGGAAATCATTTTAAGAATAACTGCTGTTTTGTCCATACAATGAAAGGAAATGGGGTCCGAACAAACAAAAATGGACCCCATTGACTCATTTTATGGGCAAAATCACTCTGCAGAGGAAAGAAAGTCATTCAGGTTGATATGAGAATGAGTAATGATGACAGAGTTTTCATTTTCAGGTGCACTATCCCTTTAAGAGAGACACTGAGAGTAGATAACAACACAACCTGAGAAAGATAATCTTAGAGAAGGCAGGTAGATTTACTAACTAAGTTAGGACTCTGCCACCTGATACCACATGACCTTCCATAAAATCTCTGCCTCAATAGACCCTGGAGCTCATTTAATATACATGACAGTAATTCCTGGGTGTGTTCCCCCTCAGATTTGCTACACCATGAGAGGATTTCCTGCTCATCTCCCAGAGGACTGGATCAGGTGTGAGGGTGACCTTTGAGAAAGGACATCTTTACCTGTCTCAAAGACGTAGCTGCCGTCAGAAGTGCTTTCACAGTTAGCGATGGCTGTAATCCGTACGGCGTATCGTTCTCCACAGACCAGATTTGAGATCTGGCAGGTGGTGTCCGTGGAAGTGCAGTTGTGCGACCGGCCTTGACCATCCGTAATGACAGCACGATACGACGTGGTACCAAAAACCGCGGCCCAACCAACTGTTGCCGTAGAATTAAGACAGCTGTAGTCCACAGAGATGGAGGAAACTGTTGAAATGGCTGAGATAAACAAGAAGGAATAAGTTAGAGTTGTGCATATCCAGAAGCTGAAAAGACCAGCATTGGTTTCTAGGCTTGGTTTATGCTTAGTGTCGGTACTAGACTAGAATCTGGCCTTTTTCTTGAAGGTTATGCAAGTTCAGAAGCATCCAAAAGACATCAAGGCATAAATCTACTGCTTTACGAATTCATTCAAAGTTTTCGCTCTGAAATATTCTGCTTCATCTTGACTTACTGGAAGTTCTGTAGGTGACATTGGTGAACTCTCCTGGTTCAAGGAACATGTTGATGGATGCAACCCCTATTGTGTATGTTGCACATGGCTCCAGGTTTGAGATATTCACAGCAGTACCAGTGACGTTCCTTATAAGCGGGGGAAGTGACGGCGTGTTATTGGCCGTCACTGAAAGCTGGTAGAGTAGGACGCCTGAGACGCTGTTCCATGTTACGCGAGCCGTGCTCTGCGTTAACTCGTTCACGGCCACGTTATCTGGTGGCTCCACCACTGTAGAACAAAGAAGTTACGCAAAATATTCACTAATTACTAATTATAGAAAGGTAAGATTTCATTGACGGGGTACCAAAGCCATCGTAATGAAAATAGCACAAAACTGGAAAGACCTGAGTAGACTTACATGTTCTGATGGTTCTGACAAGGCTCTTGGCACCGAGTCCTGCAGAATTGGCGGAATAAATGTAACAGCTGTACGAGGTGGCTTGCTGGAGATTGTCTACTTGTCCACTTAGCGTGGTGAATGTGAAGTTATGAGTCTCAGGATGGAAAGTTCCATTCACCACCAAAATGTATTTATCGGCTCCCTGCGCACTGGACCACTCAAACCTGATTGAGGCGCTTGATATTGCCTTCGAATAAGTTATTTGCGAGGTGGCAGGAGCTGCATGTACAAACGAAATGAAATTCATTAAAAAGGTAACAAGTCGACAAATTATTTAAGATGGGTCAGTAACTTACTTGTCTGTGCTGTCGTGGAGCTGATGCATGTCACAATATTGACCACAATCACTTTAAAAGTCACTAGATAAATATGTCCCGGTCTTAAGCCTTGGACCTGTTTCTCTGCAGTGGATGCAGCGACTGTAAGAGTGACAGGTGCTGTGTTGGATGAATTCACAGACTTGACATCCAGAATGTAGTTTGTCGCTCCTGTAATCTTGCTCCATTTTACAAGCAGAGACGATGCAGTGGGTGATGATACTGATGTTATGTTGCAGTCTGGAGAAGACAAAAAAAAAAAAAAGTAATTTTAAAATAAAATAACATATAAATAATAAAATAGTGTGTACTAATTCTATATAATTAGTTAAATACATTTCTAAAGATTTTTATTTGTTATTTTTCTAAAAAAAAATAGTTAAATATTTTTTCATAATATAAATTAAACACAGTTATACATAATTCTAAATAGTACAAATATTCTTAATAATACTTATTACTAAAATAAATCTTTAAGTATTAAATACTTACTTGCAGTAGCTTCTTTTACCTTAGAACAAAGAAAAATATGATACTCAAATGAATCATAAAGACTTCAAACATAAAAATGAACGATAAATCATTAACAGATCATATTGTTTTTTGACAGATTAATAAATACCTGTGTCACTGAAAATAGCGTTATAAAGATGCACAGTGTCCCTGGAAGATGCATCTCTGATTTGATGCATATAGTGCTAATAAGTTACAGGTAAGTTATGATACATACTCTTGCTAATACGGAGAGAAATCTGAAATCTTTTGTGGCAAGGTGCAAGTATACCTGCTCTGTGGGAACCAATCAGTGCATCCAAAATGAGGACAGGTCAATGCCTCTAGGCTGAAGACATCATCCAATTATCTATGTGTGTGTGTGTGTGTTTTAATAGGTAAAGGGTAGGCTGGGGGTCTAGTGTTTATTGTTAGACAAATTAAAGCCACAAACTTTGACACTAGTTCTCTCTAGATATGCGCCATATTTTTAATAATTACTTCATTTTAAAATTACAATTTGCTTCAGTGAAGAGCATACTGGTGTGTTAGGATTATTTTTGAGTGTTAAGTGATATAGGATGGGTTGTTAGTCATTAGGTTTCAGGGAAACAGGCTCAGTATAATGGAAAGAGTGAAATTCCCATCCTTGTACTGGCTTGCATCAAGCAGTCTGGTGTAATGTTAAAGAAAGATTAAATTACTAGATATTAAACTTATTTTCCCCTCTTATTTCACCTTAATGCTGGTTTAATATTGACTTCTGTAATGATGATGTTGAATATGTGAATAAGTTGGTCTTTTGAATTTGTTTCCCCAGTAAATGACATGAAAAATGATTGAAACCAATTTGACTCGTGGGGTTGCAACTGAATTGAATCAGTTCAGCTTGGATTGCTGACTGTTTTAAGTAAATTGTTTACTATAAAGTTATTCAGTTATCTCTCACTGAAATCACAATGGTACATTAACTGAAAAGCATATACTTTTTAAAAACATTGTTTTGTTTTTTTATCATATATGAATATGTATTAAAAAAAATTAAAAACTTTTTAGTTTTCTTAATTCATTAATCTGCATCTTAAGCTAAATATTGGCTAATATAATGATAAAAATGACAAACTAGTAGCCAAAGATCATACATGTGCAGTTAATTTGCCAATAAAAGTGAAATAGGTGCAAAACTGTTGCCATTTAGCTTTTTTTTAATATATATACACCAAATCATGCATATAATTTCAGCTCTACTCTATCATTAACTCTTTTTTTGTATTTTTATATAAGTTTTTTTATTCACTGTGTCATTCATTCAACTTATGTAATCTTGTTTCGGAAGCAGTTCTTTTTTCTCTGAATTTTTTTTCCCCCTCATCTCTTCCGTCGGGATCATTTAGCTTACAGTTTCCTGTAAGGAAGTGGGTCACACCTGTCTAATACATAACTGCTAATGCTATACCTCTTTTCTTCTAATATTATAAAGTTTAAAAGTCTAGAGCCTCATCACTTCAAAATATGAGAGATCTTCCATGCTTTTTCTGAGCTGCACTGGGAATGCCGAAAGCACTAGAATGTTACGCTATCAAAATTCATCATTGTGCTTAAAACAGTGTGTGCTGGTATTTTAAAGAGAGAAAGATAATGAAGGAATAGAGTGTCTTTGTCTCAGTCTCACTGACCCAAGAAAGAGGAAGCTATAAGGGAAAGTAAATCTCCCTCTTCAATTCAGAGCCTGAAATATACACCCAACTCTGTGTCCAGCCAGCTCAAATGGTTTTGTATGTTGGTTAGGGTCAGTATCTTTAATGTTATAGTTTCTTTTGCTTTAACACAGTGGAGTCCTGATCCAGTTTGCTTCCCAACAGTGAATGAGAAACGCTTGTTTCATTCATCTCTTCTGTGGAAACACCAAATCATAGTTTCTGAGAAGGAACTTGATTCAGACTTAAACAGGAAGTGCACCTTCAGAATTATAATGAAAGGTGAAGCTGGATAAAAATTTATGTTAAATAAACACAAAAAATTAACTTAAGTTGCATATAAACAAAAGGTTTAACTTTGAACAACTTTGAAGTTCCATCACAACCATCATAATTTGTCCTTCAGAACATCACTGAAGATGCTCTATTGCTCAGATGTGGTCCTTTTGTTCTTCAGGAAACTTTGAGTATCTTCAGGTATGTTGCACTGAAGTATTGACTGAAGCCCGAACTGTGAGATACAGTATAAACTCGCAGTTCTGACCTTTTATCTCGCAATTCTTATATTCTTTACTCACAGTTTTGAGTTTATATCTCACAACTTCATACATTTTTTGCTTAGAATTGTGAATTTGTCTCAATTCTAATTTATTACTCAGAATTGCGACATATAAACGAGCAATTGTGAGTTTATAAAAAGTCGAAATTGCGATATGCAAAGTCGCAATTCTGAGAAGAAACGTCAGAATTGTGAGATGTTACCTCGCAACTGCGAGAAAAAAAATAGAATTGTGAGATAAAAAGTCAATGACAGATGTAAGCATATGTTCTAAAATCAGTTCAAAATATCAAACATGTTTCATATCCTCCAAATGGATGGGATGGATTCAAAGTCTGAATTCTGAAGCTAAAATAAACAGAGTCTGTGTCCATCCTTCATTACGCGATATTCTGTGAAATCTAGCTCTGACTTTCGGAAACTAACGTCGACGCAAAAATCTTGGCAAAAGTTGTATAGTATATTATTCCAGAGACGAATGTGAGATTAGACCTACTTGGGCCTGTTGCTTAGATAAAAATATGAGAAACAGGAGACTTAATGTCTTGTTGGAGAAACCAAATCTATAAGTATTTATTTACCTGGTATAAGCGTCATCAGTAGCCTTTCCCACAGGATGAATGATCAGTGTCATTGTATGGCACGTGTTTGAGTCACATCTTTTCTCTCAGAAGCTATACATTGCTCACGTTTGAGGCATGTTATGTTCATGTAAGACAATGACAGGTCTGTCTCACGTTCTGCCCACATGCTGCAGTAGGTACGGTATCTCTCTGTCATATTAGTGCATCTGTCAGCAATGTTAATGTTATATTTATGCATTTTGCTGACACTTTTATCCAAAGCGACGTACTTACTGTACTGTATATGGTATATCAAAATATGTGTTCTTTGGCCAATTTTCTATTATACTTGATATATCCCAAAGTATTAAACTTTGATGTGCAACATGTTTGAGCTGTAAAGGCAAAGGCAAAGTTTATTTATATAGCACATTTCATACACAGTGGTAATTCAAAGTGCTTTACATAAAAGAAAGTGAAATAGTCATTAAAAACAAGGAATTAAAAATAATAAGAACAAGGAATTTTAAAATAATATAGAAATTGATTTAAAATGAATTTAAAACAGAAATAGAACATGATTATAGATAAAATACAGTGCAGTCAGTTTGGACGTAGCACAGTGCTCATTCAACAAATGCACAGCTAAACAGATGAGTTTTGAGTCTGGATTTAAACGTGGCTAATGTTTTAGCACATCTGATCTCTTCTGGAAGCTGGTTCCAGCTGCGGGCAGCATAATAGCTAAAAGCGGACTCCCCTTGTTTTGTGTGAACCCTTGGTATTTCTAACTGACTCGATCCTAATGATCTGAGTGGTCTGTTAGGTTTATATTCAGTGAGCATATCAGCAATGTATTTAGGTCCTAGGCCATTGAGTGACTTATAAACGAGTAAAAGTACTTTAAAATCGATCCTAAATGTAACTGGAAGCCAGTGTAAGGACCTGAGGACTGGTGTGATATGCTCAGATTTTCTGGTTCTAGTCAGAATCCTGGCAGCAGCGTTCTGGATGAGCTGCAGCTGTCTAATGGTCTTCTTGGGAAGGCCGGTGAGGAGACCATTACAATAATCCACCCTGCTGGTGATAAAGGCATGAACAAGTTTCTCCAAGTCTTGACTGGAAACAAAACTTCTAATTCTTGCAATATTTTTTAGATGATAGTATGCTGATTTAGTTACTACTTTGACATGACTACTAAAACTAAGGTCTGTCTCCAGAATCTCCCCAAGATTTTGGACTTGATTTTTAGTTGTTTGACCCCTAGAGTCAAGGTATGAATTCACCTTGAGAACTTCATATTTGTTTCCAAATGCAATGACTTCAGTTTTCTCCTTGTTTAACTGAAGAAAGTTTTGGCACATCCAACTGTTGATTTCATCAATGCATTGGCAGAGGGAGTCAATGGGGCTATAGTCATTCTCTATAGAGATAAGGCTAGGTAAATCTGGGTATCATCAGCATAGCTGTGATAGGCAATTTGGTTTTTCCTCATTATCTGACTTAGTGGGAGCATATACAAGCTAAACAAGAACGGGACATATTAAATAAAGGTATTGAGCCTTGTGGGACTCCGCATGTCATGGCCGTCCACTTAGACTTATGCTCTCCTATACTCACATAATAACCTCTCCCTTCTAAGTATGACCTGAACCATTTGAGTGCCATCCCAGAAAGCCCAACCCAGTTTTCCAGTCTCCCTAGAAGTATGTTATGATCGACAGTGTCAAACGCAGCACTAAGATCTAGTAGTACCAGCACTGATATTTTGCCAGAATCAGAATTAAAGCGAATATCATTTATTATCTTAATGAGTGCTGTCTCTGTGCTGTGATGCGCTCGGAAACCAGATTGAAAATTGTCCAGATATCCATTTGAGTTTAAGTAGTTGTTCAGCTGATTAAAAACTACCTTTTCAATAATCTTACCTATGAAAGGAAGATTTGATATTGGTCTATAGTTGCTCAACATGGTGTTGAGCAACTATAGAATGTAGACATGAATGCTGTAGACATGAATGCTGCTTCAAATTGTGACTTTTTGAGCAGATGTGTGCTATTACTTGTTTAAGTGGTTAAACTTATCATTTTAAAAATGTTTACAACCTGGTGGACAATAAAAGAGACAAAAATGGCATTTTGGTTGCAGCACTATTTACAATTTCTTAAAAAAATATAAAAATCTAAAGAAAATGTGAGTGGTTCTTGCCAATGCAAAACCAACTGCCACATTGATAGAATTGTGGGTACTTGCTATAATGTTGCTATTATGGTTGCTGCGATGGTGCTAAAATGGTTGCAAGGTTGTTCCTGGTGGTTTTATATCTTATGTGCTATCTAGGGTTTTCTGGGTGGTTGCTAATTGGCTCCAAGTCTTCTAAATGATATTCTGGTTTTCATCTGATTTGAGGTATCGCTCACACCCATAGTGCAGATGGTGCAGGATGAGTTACTTAAGTTTAATATTTATGGTTCAGGGTGTGTTCAAATCCAGTATTGATAACAGTGATGCTTATCTTAGCACGTGCCAATAAATATGGTGTTATGTAAGAGAACAAAATATCTTCTGGTGTATTGGTTTTCCTGAACACAGCTCAGGAGCTTAAAATGATAAAGTTTCCCATCCGGGTTTCATATATCAGTACATGTGCCATTAGAAATATATAAATATGCATATGCATATGAGCCATGAGTCGTGTGCTGATCTTCAATGAAATGGTAGAGAAAGAGAAAGTTTCTATTATCAACTGATAAATGTGTGGTTTGCGACCTTTGTGACTCTTCTGCATTTGAGATGGAAACCTTCTATGGTTTTCTTGCAAAGTTCTGACTGTTTACACCAATTATTAGAAACAGAACAGTATTGTCAAATTATGCAAAATTATGCACATAAAATTGTGAAATAAATTTAATAGCATTAAACATTTAGTCAGACTAATGTGTTAACTTTAGCAGCCCTATAACATGTATATAAAATAAATATATAAATAGCAAATAGTGGAAAAAAATTTGAAATGTTAATAAAAAAAATCTATTCTCAATATGTAATGCTTCATGCTTTTTATTAAGAGTACTAAAGGCTGCTATTGTATTGAGGTTCTCAGGCTGTAGGTCATTAGTAAACATACATATTTTGCAAATTCATTGTAATATATCATCCAAAGGATGTAAATGATCTGGGGCGGACACTGAACATGAAACTTGTGCTGTTCAAATTTCCCATCCTAGTTCAGAAGAGGTCCACCCTGTATAAAACACACTGGTCCACTCCTTTGGAGGCTTGCTGCTTAGGGGAATTCCTACAAATGCTTATAGTGTTGTTCAAATCATTTCGCTACATTATAACATAGACATTTTTCTTGTGACATAATGATATTACTTATTCTTTTTTGGACATGTAAACATTTGGGCTTCATGACATGCTTTGAATATGAGAAAATTACAGTATAACTGCAAACTTCATAATACAAAGGAAATGTATGTATCAAATATCACACATTTAGAAATGGTTAACAATTTGATTGAAAAATATATATATATATTTGTTTTCATGTTTTGAAGCTCTTAAAGATACACATACATTTTCATTGAGGCAATTGTTATAGGTATTGCTGGCAAACAGTATATAAATGAGGTGAGATGAAAGTGGTGAGAAGAGAATGCCCTGTTGTCTCTGCTGATGACGTCAGAGCTCCATCTTCTTTCATCTGTGGCCTTTGACAGAAGACAAAAAGATATGATAACCGGACATTTGTGGGTGGTCCAACTTTCATCATATACACACTGAAATGTATATGGCCTATACATCATTCATGTCAAGATCCTGCAACATTCTCATAATTCTTTTGTCTTTTTTTCACACCATCTCATCACACACACACACACACACACACACACATATATGTAGTATAATAAATGTTCTGTACTTTGTTTTTATATATACAGTATATATATATATATATATATATATATATATATACAGCGCCCTCCACTAATATTGGCACCCTTGGTAAATATGAGCAAAGGTGGCTGTGAAAATAAATCTGCATTGTTTATCCTTTTGATCTTTCATTCAAAAAATTCACAAAATTCTAACCTATCATTGAAGTAAAACAATAGAAATTGGCAGGGGGGGCGGGGTGTCTCATTATGAAATAAATGTTTTTCTCTAGTTCACGTTGGACACAATTATTGGTCCTTTTCCCAAGATAACAGCTCTGAGTTTTCTCCTATAATGCCTGAAGAGTTTGGAGAACACCTGACAAGAGATCAGAGACCATTTTCTTCATCCAGAATCACTCCAGACCCTTCAGATTCCCAGCTCCATGTTAGTGCCTCTTCTCTTCAGTTCACCCCACTCATTTTCTACAGGGTTCAGGTCAGAGGACTGAGACAGCCATGGCAGAGGCTTCATTTTGTGCTCAGTAAAACATTTTTGTGCTGATTTTGAGGTTTGTTTTGGATTGTTGTCCTGGTGGAAGATCCAAACATGGCCCATTATAAGCTTTCTAACAGAGTCAGTCACTTATTGATTTTTTATCTGTTGGTATTTTATAGAATCCATGATGCCATGTGTCTAAACAAGATGTCCAGGACCTCCAGCAGAAATATAGGCCCACAACATTAAAAATACAGCAGTATATTTCATTGTACATATTGGGTACTTTTTTATCCATGTGTGCACCAAACCCATCTTGAGTGTTTTCTGCTAAAAAGCTCATTTTTTAGTTTCATCTGACCATAGAAGCCAGTCCTATTTGAAGTTGCAGTCGTGTCTGATAACTGAATATGCTGGATTTTGTTTTTGGATGAGTGAGGAGATGTTTTCTTGAAACCCTCCCGAACAACATGTGTTGATGTAGGGGCTGTTTGACAATTTTTTTTTAAGCTTTTCTGACCCGAGACTCGACTATTTCTGCAATTCTCCAGCTGTGGTCCTTGGAGAGTCTTTAGCCGCTCAAACTCTCCTCCTCACCGTGCATTAGGACAATATAGACACACGTCCTCTTCCAGGCAGATTTGTGACATCTTTAGTTGATTGGAAATTCTTAATTATTGCCCTGATGGTGGAAATGGGGATTTTCAATGCTTTAGCTATTTTCTTAAAGCCACTTCACTAATTTGTGAAGCTCAATTATCTTGTTCTGCACATCAGAGCTACAGTATATTCTTAGGTTTTTCTCATTGTGATGGATGATTAAGGGAACTTGGGCTTTGTGTTCCTCATATTTATAATCCTGTGAAACAGGAAGCCATGGCTGGATAATTTCATGTTCATAATCCCCCTGGTGTGCTAAAAAATGTAAATATGAATGGGAATATACTTCAGAGATATTTTACTGGGGTGCCAATAATTGTGGCCAACATTCATCGGAGAAAAACATTTATTTCATCATGAGATTTTCTCCCCACTTTCAATTGTTTTACTTCAATGATATGTTTGAATTTTGTGAATTTTTTGAATGAAAGATCAAAAGGATAAACAATGCAGATTTATTTTTTAAGAGGGCGGAGCTTCAAGAGCTCGAGCTCCGTGTTAGCAGTGCTAGCCTTTGCAAATAAACATTGCACTATTAATACAAGCCTGTTCTCTTTACAGAAAACTACTCGGTTTCAAAGTCAGTCATCTGATTATACTGTGCATAATAAATTCGCGTTTATGAATTACACAGACGGGGAGCATGTATGGATAAAATAACAACATAGCTGGTCTCATGCTATCACAAACTTTATAAGTTCCACTTCTGATTATGAGCTCGACAACTTCAAGCGATCGACTCACATTGCTTTCATATGCAACTTTTAACTACCACGTGCACGAAGCGTTGGTATTGATTCATAAACATTTAGGGGACGTTACTGATTTTTTCCGGGATATTTCCTTCGAAAATGTAATTTAACCACAGTGGCCTGGCTCAGATGAGGGGAGATTATGGTGACTCCTATGCTGATTAGTGCATCTCAAAACACAACACTTGTAAAGCCTCTTTGGTGCTGATATTGTATATATCTCCAGTAATGGCGGACCACATCTTCTCACTCAGGGCTGTGTTTATGCTAATAGGACAGAGAGCGTCACAAATGGGCGGGACTTTTCCCCCTCAGTGACGCGCAGAGAGGGAGAATCTGAAACAGCTCGTTTTGAGAGACTGTTTATGACTTATTGGTTTTATAATAAAATGAGTTGGTGGATTTTTAACATTATAGGCTGGTTGTTTTCACACACTGCGGCCACACAACTGTGTTCAAACAGCTTATAAAAGTGATTTTTGCATAATAGGTCCCCTTTAACTGTCATAAAAATAATGTCTTAAGTAGGATTTCTTTTAAAATATAATTTAGGTGACATTTGGATAGACTTTATAAGATTTACTTGTGTTCCTAAATGTTTTAAGACAAGTAACAAGACGCTTTATCGTTTATCATATCCAAAGACGTTTTGACTGAGATGTGCATCTGGAGTCTCAAGAGCACAAGTGTCATATTTTATTGTCACAGGCTGTACAGCAATAACCATGTCCACATGTTGACATGATATGCTTTATCTTATGGTGGACACAAAGGCCTCCAGTTTCGGAAGCCCTGGGTAAATCTGTCCCATGAGACTTTGCATCTGTGTGTGATGACAGTAAATGTAAACATTCAGTCATAATTTATGTGCAATCACTCACAATAGGGTTTTAGTCCACACTCCTCCGGCCTCGATAGATCACTGCAGATACACAGAAAGAACAGTTATACAGCACTGAGTCATAAAGAGCATGCTTAGGAGAGCTTGTCATTTCTAAATGTTTATTTTTAAAAATAGTATTATATAATATTCAAATGACATAATATTACATTAATAAATATTATTAATATTTTTAAAAAAATGTATGATTGTAGATGAGTTTCAATAAGAATACACACCCATTCCCACTGTGTTTCCAGAACAGGAGACTGAAAAAACAAGGAAACAGAAATCAGTCCATATACAGCAGGATTTGTCTGTAGCCTTCATTTTTCTGATTTGAAAAATTATATTGTATCTCATTTTACAAGATTTAAAATGTGATGTTTTATTCATATTTTATTCTTGTTTTATTTATAAATATAACATCATTTTGTACCTGAGTAGAGTCTTCTGGGGCAGTATGTGACCTTCGAACCCTCTTGTGTTAAGGGAGCGACCACAACGGTGTACACTTCCCCACACAGGATCTCAGAGATGTCACATCCATTAGCCCCATTTGTGGCACTGCAGGTGTAGTTGGATCTGGTACCGTGCAGGTCGGCTGTGTAGTTGTACAGGCCAGGAGAAGAGCGCCAGTACGCCCGAAGAGTGTTGTTATCCATCCGGTAGAGTCTCACGCTGGACGGACAGCACGCGCCTGAGAGAGGTTACAGATAATGAAAATGAGATGGGATGGAGGAAGGTTCAGAAATTAAGTGCACTTACTCATTCCAAGTCTCTGAACAATACTTTACATAAATCATTCTTAAAACCATTCTTAAGTATAGTTATATTGAATCTGTATCACAGACATCTTGCTTGTTTCTTTATTTCCAAATGTCTTATTTTTCAACTGTCATTTATTTTCATTCATTTCATTATTTTTTTAATGTAATTTTAAATCAGACATTATATAAACGAAATGTCACATTATCATATTAGATTTAAATATTTTATTTCTTAATTGCATGCTTCAGGAAAGGAATACTGTATATATACATATATTATTATTATTATTAATAATAATAATAATAATATTTTAATGAAAGAGCACAAGCACTTTTTAAGAAAATGCATTTGTTGGGTTTAAAATAAATCGATAGAAAAGAATATCACCAGATCGAATAAAAAGCATCTACTAGAGTAAATGACTATTAACCAATCATGTGATTGCATATTTTAAATCTGTAGTGATTCATTTTGTGTTTTGGTTTATTAATAATTTCTCTTTTCCTTATTTTTAAAATTCTTTATTTTTATTATTTTTTACATTTTTATTTAATTCCTTATTAATATTTGTGTATTTGTTTTCTTATATGCATTTAGAAACTATCTTTTGAGGTTGCTATATATAAAAACAATTATTATTAATTTTAGATAGATAGATAGATAGATAGATAGATAAAGAAAAGTTTGTTGTCTAATCTGTAGTGATGTCATGAGAAAACTACTTTACTCACTTGCAGAGAAACCATGGTAACTGCACTCTGATTTATGTCCAGTAATGCTGAAAGCCTCCAGCGACACATTGTAGCTGGTGCCACATGTGATGCATCCCAGCAGGCAGTGGGTGTCCATGGTGTGACATCTGGCGTGACCTCTGGGGGATGTCAAAGAGGTGACATAAGACCGCGCCCCTGTGGCAGCCGACCAAGTGACGTTTGTCATAGACTGGGTCACCTGCTCAACACTCAGAGTTTCTGGACAACAAGGTCCTGGAGAGAAAGGGGATATTTTTATATCACTTGACCATTTTCAACCATTAATTATCTATCTTCCATCTTTATTACTGCACCTGTTTCCAGGGGAATGGAGTAGCTGGGAAGACTCTGTCCTGCTGTGGTTGTGGCGTAGGTGCTTATGTCATATGTGGATCCACAGGACACACTGATGTAGCAGGAAGTGCCGCTGGATGAGCAGGTGAGCAGGTGGGAGAGACCCATGGCGATCACGGTGTAGTTAGCCTCTGTGTTTGTAGCCATCCAGAACACCTCCACCATGGAAGAGTTCACCTGAGTCACGTTGAGGATCACAGGGGCACAGGGAGCTGAGAGAAAGAGAAATAAGCTCAGTTTCATAAAAAACTGATACCATGTTACAGTGATAAGATCATATAGCATATAGGAAAGCCTTTAACATTTTCATTTTGTGTTTTGTTTCATTCAAAAAAATTTTTTACCCATGTTAATTTTGTTTAATAAGCAATTGTTTTTATTATTTTTATTTACATTTTTAAATATGCTTTATGATTTTTTTATTTAAAATCTTGTTTTTGTCTTTTTGTTTTCATAAATAACGTGCATTGAGAAGCCACCTTTAAAGGTGCTATATAAAAAACATATTATTATTATTATTTATATGAATAAATATTATTATTACAATACTATTATTATAACATGGTATTTTTGGAAGTACTTTGAGCACCATGTAAATACAATATATGATAACAACAATAATAATTATAATATTGTTGTTGTTAATTGTTGTTGATATTGTATGCGCATGTTAGTCAAAGTACTTCAAAAATACCATGGTAAATGTTCCACAAAACATGGTATTCCATGGTACTTTATTTTATGTGGCATATTACACACTAGTATTTTGTTTTTTATATCTTTGTTTTATTATGTAAAGTGCATTGAGAAGCTACTTTTAAAGGTACTATGTAAAAATATATTATTAATATTTATATCAATATCATTCATATTTATAATAATAATAATAGTATCATAATAATATTATAATAACAGTATTTTAGAAGTACTTTTATTATCATGTAAATACAATATAATAATAATAATCATTATCATTAACAACATTAATAATAATAATAATAAATTTAGTAGTAGTAGTAGTAGTAGTATACCATGTTATTTTTGGAAATGCTTTGAATAAATGCAACTGTATTTATACAATTTCAATAATTGTAACATTGTATTTACATTTTATTCAAAGTACTTAAAAAACACCATCTTACTACTGTTATAAATATACAACAAAACATGCTAATACCATGGTACTTTTTTGTATGCTGCATATTGCACAGCAGTATCTAATGGGCTCACGTGCAAATGAGCATTTATGTGTGTACCTGTCCGTCGTGTATGTGCACTGCAGGTGTTATTGCATCCTTGTGTCTCACTGCAGGGCCGCACCACCACACTGTACAGGCTGTCGCAGGTGAGATCGGAGAGCGCACACACAGGAGCCGTGTCATTGCAGTGGATCCATTCGCTTCCATCTGCAGCGATCGTCTCGTACAACTCAGCTCCTCGAACTGAAGACCACGAGATCTCTAAAGTCTCGGTGGAAATCAGAGACACTGACAAATCGTTTGGGCAGCAGGGGACTGAGAACAGAGAGAGATGCGTATCATATTTCCTACCAACATTCTTGTGCAAATCACTTTGGGCAAAATCATCTGTTAAATAAATAAATGTAAATCTAACAAACTTGTAGTATAGTTGACTATTTGACCCGGTGGACTGGTCCCAGCCAGGTTGTAAGCGAACACGGTTGAGAGGTACGTGTATCCACATATGCACTGGAAGTAGCAGGTTGTGCCAGTGGTGTTGCAATTTAACTCTAAGCCGTCATCTCTCTTCACATAGGCGATATAATAATCCACCCACTGAACCTCAGACCACGTGACAGAACAGTTCCCTGTTTTTGGCTCCTCAATCCACACCAGCTCAGGCGGACATGGGACTGAAAATGATTCAAAGAAGACGACAACCAACTGCACAGCTGTTTATTAATGTGTATGTGTGGTTTTGTATGTGTGTGTGTGTGTGTGTGAGTGAAATATACAGGTGAGAAGGTCTTGTGGAGCTGAAGGTTCACTGGGTCCGGCCTCGTTCTCTGCTGTGACAGTGATGGTGTGGTTCTGGCTGCAGCTGATTGGACTGATTATGCAGTAGGCGTCTAAGGAGGAGCTGCAGTTCTGGCCTGTTGAGCTCACAGCAGTGTACGCGTCGGCACCACGGACTATCTGCCAATACACCGCCAGATCGATAGAGCGACCCGGCGTCAACTGAACCTGCACAGCTCCTGGGACAGGAGGACCTGTAAAAGACAGCAAGAGAGAAGGGAAGTTGTGAATTTAAAAGGGAATTTAAATTCTGTCATCATATACTGCCGCTCATGTCATTCCAAATCTGTATTCATGGCTGAAAATTAACACTCGCTAAATGGCAAATGTGAGTAAAAAACAGAGTATATGTCCTTACGTGTGATTTGGTAAACGTTGATGTCATCTCCTTGGTTACCATCTGGATCCCAGGCATTGCCCTTGATGCTGTAGGTGGTGCCAGGCTGAAGGTCAGTGAAGGTCACGTTGGTCTGAGATGTGTTGAGTTTGACCCACGTGTCTGAGCCCACCATGGTCATGACCAGGCTGTACAACACAGCGTGGTCCACTGGATTCCACTCTATCACAATGATGTCACTGCTGGGGGAGCTGGAAATCAGATCTGGGGCTACCAACACTGCAAACAGAGAAAAATAATTTAATAAATTAGTTTTATTAGCATAATAAAAGACAGAAGGAACAGAAAGAGTTGACAAAACAGCAAGAGCATAATCACAGGCAAAGACTCAACAGTTACTGCCCCTAGTGGTCAGTTTCAATCATTACAACTGAAAAAAAAAATCCTGTCTGAATTAAATGGATAGTCCACCCAAATATGAAAATTCTGTTATCATTTACTCACCCTCATTTCATTCCAAACCTGTATGGGTTTCTTTCTTCTGTGGAACACAAAAGAAGATATTTTGAAGAATGTTGGTAAAGAAACAATTCTGGGTCCCATTGACTCTCATAGTATTTTTTTTTGTCCATACTATAGAAGTCAATGAGACTTGAAAACATTTGGTTACCATCATTCTTGAAAATATCTTCTTTTGTGTTCCACAGAAGATCGAAACTCATACATGTTTGGAATGACACGAAAGTGAGTAAATAATGACAGACTTTTTATTTTTGGGTGGATTATCCCCTTAATACTGTATATTAAGGGGGAAAATGATTTATTATGAGATGTGCCATTGCTTATCTGTGGATATACCATGATTAGTTTTAAAATCATACCAGTATAAATGTCTGATAGGGACAGATATAGGATCTTTAGGTGGAAATAACCTGCAGCGTGTCTGTTGGGTGAAATGAGTGTAAGTTCTGTTGTTATAAATGAAACTTTATGGAACCCGTCCCTCTTATGTTACGTCAGAGTCGTTCCTTGGGGAGAGGCGACAGCCTAGTTCTCATGGTTTTATCTTTTCATTCAGTTTTGTGTATAAAGTCCAGCTAAAGGTGCAGTTACCGTCAACAGTCGATAGAGCCAGAGGTACTAACTCTGCACAATAGCTGGAGTAAACAATACTGTGTTATTGTTAAAGGTTTTAAATACCAACTCATTGTCAACCAAACAGGGAATAGTGCTCAAGTTTCCTTCTATTCTAAAGTGTGTGATCTTTAGTAAATGTGTTTTATATAAAAATGTCTGTCTTGGTTGCAAGGCTACAAGGTACACTTTAATTCGAGCTTTATAGTGTTGCCATGGATTTGAGAACTATGCTTTCCATAATCCATATTAAATCAGTAAAGTATGGTAGTAAACTGTTCAGATTAGCATAATTGTTTTGAATAATATATGTACTGAACTAACATCTCAAATGAGTTCAATTTTATTAGTTTGAGCTGGACACCATGCTAGTCTGGTCTGGTTTGATGGTTTTATAGGGGTTTTGGGTTGTTTCTGTTGCTGGCAGACCAGCTTATTGGGCAGGTAACTAGTTAAAGACTCAGAGACTGCCTAAACCATCGTAATCCATCAATGACAAGGTTTTTTTTTCCATCAGAAACAAAAAGGATGTTACCCTTTTTTGAGAAAGAAGAAGTATAAAATCACCAAAGTATTCATCGAAAGGCAATTTTAAATCAAGCAGAAGGTATTTTAATGAAAGTCTGTAGCCAGTTTACCTGTCCTAGCGTTCACAGGTAGGGAAGGCTGACTCCTTCCCCCAGTGTTGACGGACATCACGCTGAGGGTGTATTGGGTGTAAGGCAGCATACCGACCACTGTCCCGGGGGAAGTGTTCACCAGGCTTTCAGAGAAGAACCCATCCTCGTTCTCTGCCCGAATGATGTAGCTGGTGGCACCAGACACCACACCAAACTCCACTGTGATGCTGTCACTGTGTTTGGAGTAAGCCTGGTATATGAGGGGAACCTCAGGAGCTGATGGCACACAATAGAAAAACATAATAAATAAATACATACATACACACACACATACATACATGAATGAATGAATGAATGTGATTACAATAAATACATAACCAATAGCTTCATTTTTAGAAATAAATATGAATTGATTATTGATGATTGACATTTTCTAATGACGGTAGATGAAAGACTATTATTATTAAAAATAATTTTTTTATAATAATTCTAATACTAATAATTTACTTACGAATTAATTCATAAATAAATAAATTGTGCCATTCAAAGTACTTTTTAACATTTGGTTTCCACGATCTGTAATATTATAATAAGTAAATATTTAATCAAGACTGCAGTTCTACGTGGTAAAATTGTAATTAGTCATTTGATTTAAGCGTTTAATAATTAAATTAATAATTTAATTATATAAATGTTAAAATACAATATTTATTATATAATATTAATTTTTAACCATTTAATTAAACAAAAACATGTCTAATAAATTAATACTTTATTATTATTAGATTTACTTAAAAAGTGAACTTTTCTTTTGTAATTAATCATGGCATCTTGTCCAACAGCAGAAACTTGCAGAAGTCTACCTGTCGTCTCCTCCGTTTCGGCGCTGCTGAGCACGTTCACCGCGTTGTCCATGGCTTCGACCCGCATCCTGTACACAGTGTTCGGGGACAACGAATTAACGGAGCCCATCACCGTGCTGCCGCTGAACTGCGCGAAAACCGACGGCTCTGGGGAGTTTTTCGGCGTGGCGGTGATTTTGTATGAGCTCGCGCCGGTATGTCCGCTCCAACGGACCGTCATACTTTTGGAAGTGACGGTGAACACGGATAACGTGATTTCTGCAGACAGAGAATCGGTTAGGATAGCGTAATAATCATATTACTGTTACAATTCATTAATACTACAAGATGAAAACACAACCGGGTCATTCCTCAAAATGGTCGACTTGACAATTTTGAAAAGGTGAGTTTTTTTTAGCCTCTTGAAAGATTTGACAAGTTGACAGTTTTTAACTTAAAAACGGTCCGCTTGTCAAATCTTTAAACTGAAAAGGATGCCCTGAAAGAATGACAACAGATTTATTATAACAGATTTTACAACACTACAATATTACAAAATTAGCTATACATCTGTAGAGAAAGTGAGAATAAATGAGCTTTTATTTCTTATTTAATTTTAATTGTAACTAAAACAAATTGGAAACAGACCAAAAAGTAGTCCTCACTGGGACAGAAAACAAAAAGTCTTTGTGGATGTGATAAGAATAATATCTATAACAAATAATACAAGTTTGTGTCAGATATTTGTTAAAGTCATCTTTTACAGTTTACAAAGGAGACGAAATGCACCCATTTCATGGAATGACCCAAATATGACAAATATTAAAGATCTCCTACCATTTTGTGCTTTGCATATCTGTGAATTGAGCAGAAATACAACAAATCATTTTTAAAATATAGAAAACATGCTAGAAAGCATCCATTTTTTGCTTATTTCAGGACAAACTATTACTCTGTCATATGGTATTATGTGCCATTAGTGGCCAAGGAAGCTTATTTGAGCATCACTCAGCACAGATTTTAGATCCAGAGCTATTTTTCCTCCTATCCGACATGAAAGTATCTACAAGTGCAAAAAAATGGCAGTAGTAGTATTGTTTTATGCTTTACAAATAGTCTGTTTTTAAAATACTATTTATTAAGAATCCCAATACATGTTTAAACTCTCTTCCAGCAAGTATAGGCAAGTTTACCCAAACTGTAACTTATCACATGCATAAGAAAAGACACATTTTTATTCTTACCTGTGGCACGGTAATAAGCAATAAGACGATATTAGAAAGATGTAAATATTTCGACTCCATGCCTCAAATTTGGTGCTGATCAGCTGATCACACTTCCTTCTTCTGATTTGACTCTCTATTTCTGTAGGGTAATGGCTGAGGCTTAAGTTCTGTTTTTTTTCTCTCTATTACTGTCTAACAGGTATTTTATTGTTCTGGGAGTACTGAGCGTTCACGTGTACCCCTCCCTCTGTCACAGAGGAAGACTGGACCTATCAGCGCTGAAGGACGGCACAGGTACGCATCAATACACTTGAGGATAGACAAAAAGATCCACTCCGCCAGAGAATGGGCTGTTCAGGATTGTTTGTTCTATTGTCTGTCTAATACACAAGATATTGAATGTTCCATTGTAAAAATAAACTCATGAGATAATACTTCAGAATTAAAATGTGTCAATGGTATTAATCTATATTATGAATTGAGAAAGCACTACAAATCTGAAGTCCGAAATCTGAAGTGAACTACAAATCTGAAGAGGCATTTATGATATTACATACTTATATGGCAACCCATTTTTATTCTTAAACGGTTGCCATATAAGTATATTAAGTACAAAGAAACATTAAGTAACGGACTGTATTAAACATGAAATTTTGAAATAGACTAAAATAGTGTTAAAACATACACTAGTAATCTTTGTTGTATTTAAAACTTCAAAAAAAGTTGTAAATATATTTTAGTACTTTTGTTTTAGTACTTTTTCCTCACGTTTCACCTAAAATTGTTTTATAGTATATCAGAGAGATGAATGGTTAGCTGGATAGCTTAGATAATTTAAACTTAATGAGTTTATAATGAGACATCAGACATTTAATTTCGAGTTTGATATCTTAGCAAGTCTGAACACAGTTGGTGATATTATTCTGAAACGCTAGATATGCGTGAGATTATTGGGGTCATTTTTGTAAGGGGGAACATGAGAGAAGCAGGAGATCTAAGCAAAAGTTTTGGTTAAAGAACATAGATTGTTGTGAGAGATTAAATGAGAAATGTGTAGATGAAATGTGTTTGTGTAATATCAGTGTCAAAAGATCCATGTAGCTGAATGACCAGAGGAAATGTAAAAGCCATAAATCTGTGGTTAATTCCTGTCAGTGTGTAACATGACATGCTTTAGTATATATCTTTCAGAGCTTATTTTTCATTTCTGGGGGACATTTAAGAATTTCAAAACCAAAGCAGGAACAGTTTCAATTCAAATTGTATAGTGCAACAAATTAACACTGGTTTACGTTGCTCCATCTTAAGGGGGTTTGTGACATACATCAGTCATGTATGTTATGTATACAGCCATCAACATGCCTGATGTATCATGAAAAATGGCCAAAACTGACTATGTTACTACAGCCAGTGCTTAGGGAATTCAGTTGAATCCCTCAACTGAAAGGACTTTTGTAGTATTACACTAACATTCAAAAGTTTTGGGTCAGTAAGTTTTTATTTTTGTTTTTGAAAGATATTAATAGTTTTATTCTGTAAACATTCATTAAATTGATTAAAAGTGACAGGAAATGCATTTATAATCTTACAAAAGATAAATGCTGTTCTTTCAAACGTTCTAGTAATGAAATAATCCAAAAAAAAGTATTACAGTTTCCATTAAAATATTAGGCTGCACAAAACATTGATTTTAAATGTTTCTTGAGCAGCAAATCAGCATATTAAAATGATTTCTGAAGGATCATGTGACACTGAAGACTGGAGTAATGATGCTAAAAATTCAGCTTTGCATTACAGGAATTAATTTGATTTTAAAATAAATTCAAAGAGAAAACAATTTTCACAATATTCCTGTTTTTACTGTATTTTTCTTTTAAAACAATTTTTTTCTTTTAGTTAAGTAATTGAAAAGGCATCACTCTGAGAAAGAACAGACGTTAGAAAAAACCTCAGTATGAATGAAACAGACTCCAGGCTGGTACTCATAAGCCAGATCTGATAATGAGATTCAGGTTCAGCATATTTTTGTGTAACCAGAATGAAACAGGTCAGAGCAAACAGAAGAGTGTCATGGTGTATTTTAGTTCAGAAGTAAAATTACATTTTAAAAACACCAGAACGCCTTTTGAATTTGTATTAACCTTGTTACAATGGCAAAAATATCAGTATTTAAAAAAGAATAGCATATCTATTTCATTTTGTTTGGGAGTGGGGGCTGGGGGCAGACGATTCAAAATCCCACCCTGTAAATCCCACTTATCTGGGTCACTGATAGGTTGCGTTTGCCTCAGCATTGTTGGGTTTTCAATAGAGAATGGAGCATCAGAGTTGTAGCATATTCATAGGAGTTACGGGAGAAGGATATCTGATATGTGCATTTGACATTTTCATTTTAAGTGTCTCTAAAGTTACTGTATTTTACACTGAAATTGCTACAGGAGATTGTTTACAGTGTGACTCTCCCAGCGAGACGCTGAAAGTGGCATTATAGAATCACATCTGTGATGCTGTCTCCATTGTAGAGAAGCATGATGTAATGTATTTATTAAACATATAGTATGCTTACAAGAAGTAAAACAAATCTGAAACTTATATTGCCATTTCTCTTTCATATTATTAAAAGTTGATATTTTTGTCATTTATTTTAAAGGGGACCTATTATGCCCCTTTTTACAAGACGTAAAATAAGTCTCTGATGTCCCCAGAGCGCATATGTGAAGTTTTAGCTCAATATACAACACAGATAAATTTTTACAGCTTGTTAAAATTGCCATTTTTAGGGCGTGAGCCAAAACGCGCTGTTTTGAGTGTGTTGCTTTAAATGCGAGTGAGCTGTTGCTCCCGGAGAAGAGGGCGGAGCTTCAAGAGCTCGAGCTCTGCATTAGCAGTGCTAGCCTTTGCAAATAAACATTCCACGATTAGTACAAGCCTGTTATCTTTACAGAAAACTACTCGGTTTCAAAGTCAGTCATCTGATTATACTGTGCATAATAAATTCACGTTTATGAATTACACAGACAGGGAGCACGGCGGGATAAAAATAACAACATAGCTGGTCTCATGCTATCACAGACTTTATAAGTCCCACTTCTGATTATGAGCTCGACAACTTCAAGCGATCGACTCACATTGCTTTCATACGCAACTTTTAACTAACGTTACCACATTCCTATTCACGATCATTCTGGCAGCACTTGAAGGCAGCATCAGCGAAAACACACAGAGACAATGATAGCTTTAGCAATAAGCCTTACAGAGTGCCAAGAAGCTCTTTCAGAAAGGCAATTTGGAAAACAAACGCGTGATACTTACTTTGTCTGGAGCTGACGATCGTGCACGAAGCCTTGGTATTAATTCGTAAACATATTGGGGACGTTACTGATTTTTTCTGGGATATTTCCTTCGAAAATGAAATTTAACCACAGTGTCCTCGGCTCAGATGAGGGGAGATTATGGTGACTCCTATGTTCATTAGTGCATCCCAAAACACGACACTTGTAAAGCCTCTTTGGTGCTGATATTGTATATATCTCCAGTAATGGCGGACCGCATCTTCTCACTCAGGGCTGTGTTTATGCTAATAGGGCAGAGAGTATCACTAACGGGCGGGACTTTTTCCCCTCAGTGACACGCAGAGAGGGAGAATCTGAAACAGCTCGTTTTGAGAGACTGTTCATGGCTTATTGGTTTTATAAAAAAATGAGTTGGTGAATTTTTAACATTATAGGCTGGTTGTTTTCACACACTGTGGCCACACAACTGTGTTCAAACAGCTTATAAAAGTGATTTTTCCATAATAGGTCCCCTTTAATGACTAATTTTTTTTTTCCATACGAATGGCCCATAAGTGCCCATAAAAGGTACAGGCTGATTAATTTCACTTTTGATGTGAAAGGGCATTTACAGTTGCCAAAAATATAACTTAGTTATTTAAAATAAATAAGCAATCCCAGCTCAGGTGACAAAAAGTAACGCAAAAGTAATGCGATGCTTTACTTTCCATAAACTTAACTAAGTAATGCAATTAGTTACTTTTTTATGGAGTAACGCAATATTGTAATGTATTACTTTTAAAAGTAACTTTCCCCAACACTGCCTATCTTTATTCTGAATGTTCATATATAATTCATCTGATTTATATTTATTCCTAAAAATATATATATATGGTGAAAATATGTTTTTTTTTTTTTCCTGTTGACAGTATTTTCAGATTAATGGAGTGATAAAAACAGATACACAAAATCCATTTTATAAAAACTTTTAACTCTAATTTTTGAATCTAGTGTTCAGATTTCTGTTCTGGATGTGTATGCAAATTAGTGCTTTTTTAATTAGTGCTTCATTTGCATATTTAAACATAACATTTCAGAAAACTTGTAATACGAAATGTAATGTCTTAATAAACTGATTAACTGGGTTTGTGTGGTGATGTGGTGATGGTTAAAAATTTTACCCTATTCAACTGTGGTGTTGTGTCTCTACAGCTAGAGTGATATTTAGACCATTCAGAGGTTTCAGTCAAGCCTTCCTGTATTGCTGGGACTGACAAGTTTACACATCTCTTCTGGCTTTTTGTGATGGATTTCTCTTTCTCTCATTCTTGCTGTCAGAGTGTGTGTGTGTGTTTGTGTGTGTGTGTAATTTACTCCTGTCATGGTAAAGCCTAATTTTCAGCACCCATTACTTCACAGAGAGAGAGAGAGAATTTTATATTTGTGACCCTGGACCACAAAACCAGTCTTAAGTCGCTGGGGTATATTTGTCGCAATAGCCAAAAATACATTGTATGGGTCAAAATTATCAATTTTTCTTTTATGCCAAAAATCATTAGGATATTAAATAAAGATCATGTTCCATGAAGATATTTTGTAAATTTCTTACTGTAAATATATCAAAGCTTAATTTTTGCTTAGTAATATGCATTGCTAAGAACTTCATTTAAACAACTTTAAAGGCGATTTTCTCAATATTTTGATTTTTTTGCACTCTCAGATTCCAGATTTTCAAATAGTTGTATCTCGGCCAAATATTGTCCTATCCTAACAAACCATACATCAATGGAAAGCTGTTTTATTCAGCTTTCAGATGGTGTATAAATCTCAATTTCAAAAAATTGACACTTAAGACTGGTTTTGTGGTCCAGGGTCACATTTGATAAAAAAGATGTTACAACTTTAACACTAACTTTTTTTCATTAAATTCAAGTCAAAGTTATGATGATTTATCAATCTAAATACTGTATTATTAATAGTTAACATATTTTACTAGTTATTAATAGTTACTGAAATAGTACTTTTACTTATAGTGGTCTGTGAGATGCAGAGGGAAAATAGAAAAATTTTAAAAATGCAAATATAAGGTTGCCTCCAGTGTCCCCTAGTATCATCCTTTCACAGACATTAAGTTACGGTCTGGTTCTGCATTACATATTGACGGGTGTTTGCGGTCAACAGAGCTGCATATTTATTCTACACCAATAAGAGAGCGTAAGCTGCTTTACATTAACAATAGCAATGACCAGAGTCTTACTACACTCGCACAAGATATCGGCAGAAACTTGAGTGGCGTTGTATATGTCTGTGATTGACAGTGGATGATGCTGCTGGAGATTCAAGTGAGACATTCAGCTGAGAGAGAAAAAGTGATAGTCTTATGAAGCTCCAATTTTATACAAGAAAAGCCCTAGTTTCGCTAAAACTCAACTTCTTCTTAATAACATGATGGTATGTGATGACAGAAGTCAAATCCAGGGAGGAAATCCTTAGGTGTTTTATGAAACATTATACTAGAGATGGGTATTCTGGTATTGTGCTAATCTGGTAATTATAATTGCATCACACTTATGTTATTGTAAGTATTGTGTCATATTGGCTACATTAAGAGGATCTATTCTGCCCTCTATTGGTCATGATCGTTAAACAAATATTACAAAGGACAAGCTTTCAGGTCAGCTTTTTTATTTGACAATAATGCAAAACCCTAAACACTATTAAACAGATGTGTAAAAGCAGATGTATGAAATGATTTATACTCCACTGTAATGTCTTGAAGAGAGTGAATTACAGCACAGTTAACTGCCTGCTCTGCTGCTGAGAGGATGTAGGCCCAGTAACTTCCTCTGGAGCTGAGCTTTGGCCAGGTCAGCAGAGAGAGCGTCTGCCATCCTGTCTGTGGTCTGCTTCATCAGAAAAGCTGCCTGCAAGGCCTTGTCCAATGTCTTGTGTATTGATTCCTCCTGAAAAGCATGTAACAAAAATGAATACATGCCTATGTTGTATATGTGAGTATATAATACACTACTGTTTCGAAAGTCTGGGGTCAGTAAGATGTTGCAGTGTTTCTTATGCTTACCAAGGCTGCATTTATTTGTTCAGAAATTCAATATTATTGTGAAATACTTATTTTCAGTGTTGAAAACATTTGTGCTGCTTCATGTCTTTGTGAAAATAGTAGGCTAATAATTTTTTTTCAGGATTTTTGATCAGTAGAAAGTTCAAAACTGCTTTTATTCGAAATAGAAATCTTTTGTAACATTATAAATGTTTTTACGGTCACTTTTGATCCATTTAACACACACACACACACACACACACAAAAACTCACCCCAAACTTCTAGACAGCAGTGTATGTATAATGTTAAGTATATGTTAATATGTTATGCTGGAGTTGTATTCTAAATAATAAACATTGTAAAGTTCTTTTAAACTATATCTTCCCCTTAAATTCAAAATTCTAGCATTACTAAATTATGTGTTGTTCTGTTGTATGGATGTTAGCTGTATGACAGTCTGAACTGACTCTGCTGGTGCGGTGTCGTCTTCCACTGGTGCGCAGTGAGGTCCGTTGAAAGAAGACATTACTGGGAAGCAATGCTGAGTCAGATTGAGTTGAGCGCCTCCTAGTGGACACTGGTTCTAACGCTTCATCTCGCACTTTAAATCTGGGAAAACAGCCAGTGCAAAGTCAAATGCTGTTCTCAAAATTTCAGTTAATGGTTAGTGACTCATTTTAGGTGTGCAGTTTATTAAGCTTGACAGATCAAACGCCATTTGTGCGTTGGTAATATGATGTGTTTGACATGTAATGATTCATTGTTTGGTGCGTATTTACTAGTTTGTTTGCCATTTAACTGTTTAATTGCTCACCCAGCAGGTAGACTGCAGGAGGAGCCATAGTTGACCTGCAGCAGAGGCTTATGGGAAGGATGAGCCGGAATAGAAGGGGCAAGTTTTGTGCCGTTTAAGAAGATATTCCCCAAGTTTCCCACTGAAACAACAAAGAACAACATTTATTACTTGGCATTCCACTCTATATGACATACAGAGATTTTTGTAGGTATGACAGTGGTTCCTCACTTGCAGGTCTGTAACTGGCACTTTTGTTGGTTGGCTCAGTGTCAGTGCTGTGGATCATTGGCCCAGCGTTGGCTCTCCGATGGCTACCGGACTGGCTGAACTGAGGTGTGTCCAAAGGAAAGCTCTCCACTGAGGCTTTGGCCATGGAGAGAAGAACATTTGAGTACCTTATCTCACTATATCCTGAACTGCAGCAAAAAACTATTTGGCTAAAAGTATAGTCATACCCTTGGATGAGGTTCTGGAGTCATGTGACCTCTTGTCAGCACTGAATCGGGTGCGTATTTGTCTGTGAAATGGATTGAAGGCTCTCTGGAAACTCATGGTGTGATCTGAATCCTCACCATCAGTGACTGACAATACAAAAATACCCTTTACTTCAGTTTCACTGTATAGACATAAACAAACACCTATATTTAACTGCTTTAAACCACATTTACTACAAGTGTGAACCACATTGTCATTCTATCACCTTTGCTCTTGCTGAGCTCCATATCAGAAGAAATCCAGTCCTCAATGGTCTGAAGGTTTGAGTCTGTCTTCACACGTCTGATGGTAAAGTGAGAATGCATATTATGTTTGCAAACCTTGAAGAACCAACACTCTTACTAACATCTGTGGTTCCTTGAAGAACCTTTAACATCCTTGAAACCTTTCTGATGCAAAAAAGTCTCTTTAAACTGGAAAAATGTTCTTCAGATATCAAAATGGTCCTTTTAAGAACAGTTCACGGAAAGGTTATTTGGTGAACCATACAACCATATTACAGTGGAAATGGTTTGTCAGATTATTAAAATGTCTTCGATCTAAGAAAAAAATCTGTTTTTTTTTTGTTTTTTTTTGGACACTTAAAGGATGGGACCCGTTCTTCAATCCCAATTTGAAGTACCTGCTGAAGGCACCTCTATTCTGGCTATGGGTCTGTCCCTTGTGCTTCCTCTCCAATGGATACCTGCCATTGGGATAATCAGTCTTCTTGCTCTCATGAGGCAGGTGACCAAGGCTCTCCTCTAGCGCCCTCTTGAGGCGAGACACCTCATACTGCAGTGCGAGGATAACCTCACTACTGTGAAGAGCACAATGTTAATATAACAGATTCACAACTTGCAGGTAACAATAAACAGCTTCCTTCAACACTTACTTGTGGCATGAGCAGTGTGATGCTGAGTGCGTGTCATTTGCAGAATGGCTCTTTCCCAGCTGATCGTCCCCTATTCCTTCAGTCACCTGGTTATGCATGGCATTGGCGCCACTTACTAATGTGCTATCCTCTTTCGGAGCTCTAACAGGTGCATTATGGGTAATGCTTCTTGCTTCCATGGTTTGTGTAACTAGCTGTTCATATTCCAAGTGGTTCACTGTGGGCTGCACAGGTCGTGGTGCCACTGATATAGTTGTTCGTACATTGGAATGGGAGGCTTCACTGTCTGAACCGCTAGTATTCGCTATGCTGATGACATCATCAGAAAGTGCAGAACTGAAGAGAACATCAAATAAAATGTTATATTTTTTCAAATGTCAGTTCTCCTATAGAATACCTTTCCTTGATAAGATACCATTTACAGGTATAATCTGAATTTAATATTACATTTAGTTTAGCATTTATAATCGTACCTTTTGGCATTCCCATTTGTGAATATTACATATATACTGTTAGTTTTTCCTAGACTAGTAACTTCTTAGACACCAAAATGAAGTATTTGATAAATGATACCCATATGTGCTTCCCTCATTTAAAGCACTAGCTGCTAGTGTGTGTGCGTTTACCTCACAGCACTAGAAGGTGTTTGGGACAGTCCTGTGTTTGGCCGGCTTAGGTCAAAACTGCCAAAGCCACTGTCACTTTCTGGACTGAAAAAGCACTGAAAGAACAAAAACACTCTCTCTGTCATTCTGTCCTTTGAAGGAACAGCCCGTACCTGCTCCAAGTGACACGTGGTAACAACAAATACCTTTAACAGTACTAACAATAAGTCCCACAGTATGTCTAGTGAAGATGGGTTTGGGGATTTTTTGAGGGATACAGTTTTTGTACTCTATCTAGCATACAACAAAACTTGCATGTCATTTAGACGTTTTATCTCACAAAATGTAATGCTGACCTCATTAATTAGTCCATGAGGAAATGTGATAATTTTTTCACCCTTACAATCAACATTAACATTGTTGACATTCTTGCATGTAACAGATTCTTCTCACAGATCTCTTTCTCTCCATGCCATCCTGTTGCAGTGTATGTTACCTGTGTTTTATCTGTGGCTGGCTGAGGAGAGCTCCAAGGAGACGGTCCTACAGAAGTGAAGGAGGCTTCACTATGTCTGATCTTCTCTTCATACCTAAGAGAGGAATGATGATCACAGCAGCCATTAAAACAAGGTTCTTTGTACATTTACAATACTTTTAGATTTTTAAAACTCTGATAATGTTTGCACCATTGTACCTAAGAAAGTTCATTGCTGATGAAGTGCTATAGTATAATGATGATTTACACAATACTCCACAGTACTTCAAAATAAAATAGTATTAACATGGTACCCTGTTCAGAAAATATATCCAATTTTCGGGGCTAACACAAAAAAAAAACAAAGGCTTTTGACTTCCCTCAAAAGTGTTATTTTAGTATAAAATATTTAATTATTATTATTTTCAATTAGTTTTTATTTTTATGTTCTTTGTTTTAATTTTGGTTTTAGTAATTTTATTGTGTTTTGACATTTAAGTTTTTTTAATGTTTATATAGTTTTTGTGCATTTTTATTTTTAGTTATTTTAGTACATCAAGTTGATGAATGTGATGAATGAAAATGAGAAGTGCTGCTTTGACAAATAGCTGAAATAAAATAAGTAAACTTTATATATATATATGTATATTTTACTCCAGTCAATGTAAACAAAATAAACTAAATATATTTTAGTTTTAGTTTTTTATAATAACCCTAAATCATGCACCCTTGATTTACTATCTATTCTTGAAAAATGTAAACTTTTTAAATTAAAACACATTCCCAATTAAGAATGCACCAGATTGCAAAGCATGCACAGCAAAGAATACAAATCTGTCAGTAAATACTGACCTGTCGTGTGTCAGGTGCTTTAATAAAGTTGAGGTGGATGCTTGTGCCAGGACGTCCTCATAGTGTTGGTCCTCTCCTGTTGTCAGTCTGTTCTCCTGTTCCTCATTGGCAGTGCCAGGCGTTTCAGTGGAGAAGGTGGAATACCTCAGAGGACGTTACAGAAAAACGAACAGAGGGAACTAAGTGTTTCCATAATGAAACTGATATTCCCTCGTCCCTCCTCTCGACCTGTAATCTGATCAGCCTTGAGTGAGCTGTGCTAAATATCACGATACGCTCTCTCCTCTTACAACCCACATCAGTGATCTTTCTGAGATGAGCTAAATAAGGCACTGGATCACAACATTTCTAATTAACGTAACGTAAAGATTTTTCAAAATTTTGGGGTGAATTATGCCTTTAATAAGGGCTTAATGTTAATAGCTCAAGGGTTGTGGAGTATGAACCTGCAACCATCTTTATTACCACCCCAGATATATTTCATTAAAAGTAGCTAGATGCTAAAAAAAAAAGTCTAAGTAGAATTTAGTTTAATTTAGTTTAAATAATTAATCTGGTTCAGGAATGAATGTTTTATTTGTAAACACACAAAATGGGAATATAGGTCATTTATACATTCAGATGCATTTGTTATTCCCCAAAACAACATAGTGTAAAGAATAAAACATGGCTGTACTGTAGATAGAAGCTGTTTTTTGTGCCACTGGGAGAAAGCCCATCAGCTGTGTGATCTTCATTGGTCTCTTCATCATCATTGTCCTCAGTGTTGTGTCTGACAGAGGAGATGCTGAAGACCGACTCCTGCAACATGACACATGCTTTTCATTCAACCCCAGCATCCACAAAACCTACCATGGCCCAGTCATTCGGTTCTCACATTACATACCAAAACAAGCCATGCAAACGGATATGAGGCACACAACAATATCAGCTTCACTGCGTGTGTACACACAAGCATTAATAATTTCAGACTCTCAACAGGCGAAGTTGTTTAAAGGAATAGCTCATCTCGAAATTAAAGTTTTCTCACCCTTAGGCCATCCAAGATATAGTAGTTTGAGAGAAATTTAGCTTTACATAACTTGCTCACCAGTGGATACTCTGCAGGGAATGGGTTCGACAGAATGAGAGTCCAAAAAGCTGATAAAAACATCACAATAATCCACACAACTCCAGTTCAACAGTTAACATCTTGTCAAGTGAAAACCTGTATTTTTGTATTAAAAAATCCACAATTAAGACATTTTTAACTTGCTTTTGGCTAAAATATGATTCTTCTATGCATAATATTGCATTCCCTGGTAAAAAATGATGCATTATGGACTCATTGGCCAAATGAATTAAAGTTAAAATGCCTTAATGATGGATCTGTTTATCACAAACACACAGCTTTTCAGTTCACTGGAGATGTGAGGATTACTTGTGGATTATTGTTATGTTTTTATCAGCTGTTAAATTGCAAGATGCTAAATTGTCCAAATCTGTTCCAATGAAGAAACAAACTCATCTACATCTTAGACGTCTGAGGGTGAGTAAACTTAAAGCAAGTTTTCAATTTCTGGGGTGAACTATTCCTTTAAACAATCTAAAAAATTGTCGTTTTGTGTGTGTGTAATAAATGAATGAGGGAAAGTCACCTGAAATGTAGATTAATGTGTGTTACCTCATGCAGTAATGGATGGGGTGATGAGAGAGGGATATCTTCACAAGGTGGAGGAGAGGGAGTGGAAGATGAAGGAGGATAGAAAACATGGCACACATTTCTGTCAATCTGCTCTTTAATGTCCTCCAGGTACATGCCTATCCTGAAAATCTGGCCCTCGACCTCCCTTAAACATAAAGGTGAAGACATGACACTTGCAGGTTGACCCTGTGACCTATGACAGTTTCATTGTCAAATATTTGGACGCACTTTAATGAGTTTATTTCTGAAGATTTTAAGAAACCATTTCATTTAAAGGCATATGCATACAGTATATGACTGAAATTTGTTCTCTATACTAAGTATATAAAACATTATATATATTAAATATAAATTGTGTCCATGTAGGAATTTTGTTTCACAGAACAAGAACTTTAAATTAAAAACATTTTAATGGCTTTTTGGAGCCAATAGTGAAGATGGAATATACCATCACATACTTATAATTTAAATAGTCTTGTTGATTATAACAAGAGCTTTCTAGGTTTTTGACATCAGTAGTAAAATACAGTTTGGCCAGATGAGACCTCTACCTGTCAGGGTCAAACTCTCCTGTGTTTCTGGTTAAACCCCTGTAGTTCTGCATCTCCAGAGCACGATGCTCCTCCCTCTTTGTGAGGTAATTCCTCTCCAGCTGATCCTGGGCCTCCATCATGCTCTTTAGCACCTGCAGAGAGACCCAACAAACAAGATGAAACATACATTTGTTCCCCATGTTGTGATGCATGGTTGAAATTTGATCTTTGATCAGTGTATGATTATGAATATGGTTTCATGCAATTTATTATAAATATATACAGTTACCATCTGTTGCTCCTCCACATTCATTGACATGGTGGTGACACATGCTTTGAAATCATCCACCTGCAAATGAGAAAAACAGATGCAGCCCAGTGCACCTGGAAGTTAGAAGGTTCTGCAAAAGCTAAATGCATGTTAAAGAGAACTAAACACACAACATAAGGCACAAGGCAAAATCTGTACCTTCTGCATAAATGATCTGATGATGTCTCTGAGCTCAGAGGTCAGTCTCTCTCCATCTGTCAGGCTCTGTGATTCAGTCTCTACAGGTTGAGAGCTCTGCAGGCCAGACTGCTTCTCACTTGGACCTGCTGAATGTGAGGACACAAATTGCATGTGTTACGCATCGGCATAAATGTATGTGTAAATTATCTTGTTCATTAATTCATATTTTATCTTATAGCACTTTCTATAATTTTGGAACTATAAACCACCTAATAATAACTGATGTTTCTTGTTTCACTTTCTTTGAAGGCCTGTTTAACTGCTGAAGAAACCAGCTCAAATTTCCCTGGCAGGGTTTCTGTGCTTTCAGGGTAACAGTGTAGTTACAGTACTTCAGCTGGAGAAAGAAATACAATGGCTTCTTGCCTGTGGCTGGTGCTTGTGGGTTACTTGCTGTCAGTTTGGTGCTTTCATTGTTGTTAGTTTCATCATTCCAGTCGATGGTCACAGAAGGCTCACTGGAAGCATGAATCTGCTACTTAAAAAGAAAGCAACAATATAACTGACACAAACTGGGCTGCAAATCAGATTAAAATGAGGATATGTTGAAATTCATATCATATGTGTACACTATCTTTGAGCATATATGTGACCCTGGACCACAAAACCAGTCTTAAGTCCCTGGGGTATATTTGTAGCAATAGCCAAAAATACATTGTACAGGTAAAAATTATCAATTTTTCTTTTATGCCAAAAATCATTAGGATATTAAGTAAAGATCATGTTCCATGAAGATATTTTGTAAATTTCTTACCGTAAATATATCAAAACTTCATTTTTGATTAGTAATACGCATTGCTAAGAACTTCATTTGGACAACTTTAAAGGAGATTTTCTCAATATTTTGATTTTTTTTTGCATCCTCAGATTCCAGATTTTCAAATAGTTGTTTCTCAGCCAAATATTGTCCTATCCTAACAAACCATACGTCAATGGAAAGCTGATTTATTCAGCTTTCAGATGTTGTATAAATGTCAATTTCAAAAATTGATACTTAAGACTGGTTTTGTGGTCCAGGGTCACATATTATAAAGGCATAATATTTAAATGTTAATATTTAGTGTTATGTTACCTTATCAAGATATATGTATAAACATCTATGCATACAAGAAATGTATCAAAATTAATGGAAGATCCTTAAAAAAAAGTTAAACAAACAAACAAACAATCTTGAGTCTCACCTGACCGATTAGGTTTTCAGCTTCTGTGTATTTAGCAAGCAATCTGTCATATTCAACCTGTAAAAAGAAACAATGGTTGGTTATTTAAGTTTTAACACTTAAGTTTTAATCTATCCTTTTATACTCCAAGCTTTTCAAACTTAAAACTTCTTTAAACTGATTCTTTGAAATTCTTCAAACTTACAGTTTTTTTACAGTTCAAACTATTTCAAACTTCCTGACTAGACTTTCTTTAGCAACATCAAAGCTTATCTTCAAACTTTACTATCTAGTTTACATACTACAATATTACATTAAAATATAGATTCACCTGTAACTGATGTGCTACTTCCTTATCTGTGAACACATTCTCCGGTGGCATGATGGAGTCCTCTAAAACCCTGCTGATGATATCTGCTGTTGGTTTACAAGAAGAGGTGGATTTACCCAGAATGCCTGGGGACGACTGGGCTCGGGCCATAGCTGGAGACTGGCTAATGGGTTTAACGCTCACATTACCTTTAGGTATTCTGACTTTAGGTGTCACTTTAGAGAAGTCAGGTAGTGGGTAATGTACCTTTCCCTGCCCATATTTCAGCTCACTGTAGGACCTTGTCCTGCTGATGGAGCACTTAGGCTTCTGTGCATCTGCTCTAGACAGATCTAAAGAGTTAGCACTGCAGTTCTGCTTAGGGCACTCTTTATTGTCATCTTCTTCATCCCCAGCGGATGCTGCATCACTGATGCAAGTCATTCCAGGATGCTTAGATGAACTTGACTCATTTGAAACATTTAATTCAACCAATCCATGGCTTTCAGCAATGCTTGGATCAGGCTCTTCCATCACATCCTGAACCTTCTCCCTCTCTCCCACTAAGATCTGTGGAGCCTGAGAAGCTCTACTCAGCACAGTTTCATCAACGCTGTCCATCAAAGACATCTCAGGTAGGGTCTCCGCTTCAATGATCCTGCTTGAGTTAAGCAGCTCCTCTTTGGAGAAGTGTCTGAGCAGGAAGTCATTGATGTGGTCTACAGGTTGAATGGGTGTGGCTACAGGCAGAGCCACATCCTTTATTGCTTTATGATTGGATAGAAGACCATGAGTAAGATTAGATTGGCAAGCCTCTGTTTGTTCTGCATTACCAAATGGCATACTAAACTTATCAAGCGTTGTAAAATTCTGGCTGGGCATCTCAGTAACCGTTTCACATGGAGATGCTTTTAAATTCTTCTTTGTGTAGTTGCTGTGTGCACCATCGTATGGGAGCTCTTCATGCTCCTCATCACTGGTGTTGACATCATCATTCTCATGTGCTCCAATGACTGGCTTCACCGCAGGGGTGGTTTTCTGTACTGGCGCCTTGGGTGTGTTTCCCTTCCTGTTTCTGGTGTTTGAATGCTCTTTGCATTCACTGCTAACTGATTCAATGCTCTCTGAAGAGCCTTCTTCAGTCTCACATGACTCTGACAGCTCTGCATTATCTGTACACAAAACAAAAAGACAGTGGGTTGGTCTTTAATGTCTTAGTAAAATGTTATAAATTAAACGACACTAAAATAGGCAGAAAAAGAGTAGGGTTAAATCTAACTAACATTAGGTCATTATGATATCATCAATGTCAATCAGACTTTAAATATGTTTAATGTCAGTGGGAATGTTTTCATAACTTTAATCATAAATTCTGAATGATTACCATACTCATATACACTACCATTAAAAAGGCAGGGGTCAGTAAGATGTTTTTTTCTTTTTTTTTTTCTTTTTTGGATAAGAAATTAATACTTTTATTCAGAAGGATGCATTCTGTGACAGCATATTATTACAGTTATAATGTTATAAAGTCCTGAAAAGCTTGATCACAATTCCCACAAAAAAATATTACACAGCACAACTGTTTTAAACATTGATAATAAAATGTTTTGTGAGCAGCAAATCAGCATATTAGAATGTTTTTTGAAGGATCATGTGACACTAAAGACTGGAGTAATGATGCTGAAAATTCAGCTTAGCCATCACAAGAATAAATTATATTTTAAACTATATTAAAATAGTTTAAATTCTAATAATAGTTCACACTGTTACAGTTTTAGTGCATTTTTGAACAAAGTTCTTAATAGTAGTATTTCTGTATTTCACAGCATTTACATTTCCAAGATACTGAAAACTACTTTTTGGTGCTTTTTATCAGTGACGGCCAAAAACATGGAATTGCATAGTAGTGCAATAGTATAAACCATGGTATTACCATTGAAGTTTTACAATAAGAGGGATTTCCTAGTTATCTCTTACCAGTGAGTTGTGGGCTCTCAGGTACGCCAGAGCCCTGTGAGAGGTGAACAGTGAAGGCGCCCTGCATGTCACTGAAATGCAGACTGTCATCATCACTGATATTCACATATATACTCTGCTCGATGTGCCTTTCCCAAAGCACTGATGAAGGTCTGCTGTGAGCGTCATCTTCACCGTCCATATCCTCTGCGTCTCCCGATGACGCTCCATCAAACCCGCTTCGTGCTCTAGTGCGCGTCTTCCGCGCCTCTCTATTCATTTCTTAGCAACAGGAAAACACAAAAAGTATGGAAAACTGTTACAACGGCAAGTGAATTTGTGTTTTCCAGTCATATTATATTATAAATATGCGAATTATATGAAGGCCTGTAATAAATTAGAATTAAATTAAAATTAGAATTATTTCCAAATATTCATGACGTATCTTGCTGGATAAATGAGTTATAATAATTAAGTGCGTTATAATAATTAAATGAGAATAATAATTAAGTAAATGAAATAGTAAAAAATAAATAAGTAAATAAAAACAAGAAACTAGAACATGTTGTTTTAATATGGCATTGCACTTACGTTTTTTATGCTGTTCCAATGTTTTCTAAGGGTCTGCAAGAGTTTGAGCCGTCTTCATCATTGAATGACATAACAGCCAATTGGAAAGGTACAACGAAGTCTCTGTCTAGTTTCTCAAGCCTGTGGTGTAGGATCTTCTTGGCCAGTTTAAATAATAAATGCCGTATCTGATGCTGATGCTTTGGGCAGGTGCTACACGCGCACGGGGGTGGGGTAAAACAGGTGGTTGCTATGGGAACGAGAAGCCTTAAGATCAGCTGTCAGTCAGTCAGCCCTGCTCCAAAACTGTTTCATTCATTTGAAGAGATAAAATAGCTAGATAATGATTATTTGCTTTATTTTAACGGCCTCCGTTGATTTACTAGACAATTAAACCCGAATAAAAAGTGTTTTAGGACTTATGGAAAACAAAGAAGTGTTTTTCCTCACAGAGTAGAACGATAAAACGTTCAAATTTCATTGGTGATTCATAGGGGGTGTGGTTATATTTGAATCCTGTGCTCTGATTGGATAGCCGAGTCACGACCACGCCTCCTTTGTCCGGGTTTGTGTAAAGTTTTCTCCCTATACTGCTTTGATGATTTCGAAAGTATAAATTAAACGAAAACGGTTAGTTAATCGGTTCTTACGATATGATTGGATTTAACTGATTTGTATTATCGATTCTGTTGAACCGAGAGAAGAATCGGAGGAGTTTGAGTGAGTAGGACCCGTAACGGCCGTTAAGACAGACCTGCACTCGCTAACAAAACAACATATCAGCTTAAAGCCAAAATTTAAACTTCAGAGCGCGCGGAGACTTTGTTAGGTAACGTACCTTAATTATGATTTCACTGAAGTAGAACGAGCGTTGTTTTTTATTTAATTTAAAATATAGGCTAAGTTATCTTCTGTGCCCTAAAGTTATAATATGGTTAAATATTTACATGGTTTTACCAGCGATATAGTAATGTTTGTGCTTTTCCTCTGGTTTTGTTCAGGTCTGTTACAGAAGTCAGTGTTACGCATATTAAAGGTTAGTGTTTTATGTGGGTTTTATACCTTCATTATGAGTTGTATGAACATTTTTCTGGCTTAATCCTGGGCTTTCTTTTATTGTTTGGTTTGGGAGAGAGACATAGTTGAGTCTTTACACTGCTTTTTAAATGAGGACTGACAGTGTGACGTTGGCGTATTTTTGCTGTTGTTTTTCCAGAATTATAGGTTTTACATTGGCATACACTAACTAAAGTTTTTATTCACTATTTGCTTTTAAACTTTATTTATTCAAACAAAGTTCTTATTCACAATGCTCTCTGACTAACATACCTGTCCTCCTGGCACAATATACTGGAAAACTCTGTGCTGAATTTGGCAAATGTTTATTAGTAACTGCTTACAAGACTTGTGTGTGTGTGTGTGTGTGTATAAAAGGGTCTTTAAATGGCAAGCACCTCAGTAACAGCTGTCAAGTGACAGTAATGCATTGTGATGACTGAAGTCATCATCACTTCTTGTGTGTCATGGAAGGTGCAGCTTTTGACTGTCTTCTTGTTAACCTCTATTCATGTCTCATCTTGTTAACCTGTACTCTGAGAGCCACACTGCTGTTTTTCTGTTAGAATTATGACACAAACCAGTTTGTAACTGACTCTTTGTTTTGAAGTTCTGTTTGTTCTTTGGAATGAAGTATGAGAGTACAATGAATTTGAAGGTCTTTGGCACAAATGTTGTTGCATGTTATAGCAGGCAGTTTATATTTGCACTATTGGTTGAGGCTGACTGTGGTTCACTTTTTGTTGTCAAGAAAATTTAGCATTTCACCGTCTACCAAGGATTATCTTGTTCCATGTCTGTCGGTTGTGTTGTTCTTTTAATTATAAAGGCAAGTATTCCTGATGTAATCATTTTCTAATTGATTAAAATGGAGTGAATCAGTGCCCACCCAGTATTTTTCACTCTTTTTCCTCATATGGACTTCTAAAAAGTCTTTGTTAAAAAGTTAACCAACCAACAATGAGATGAATCACAATAAACATTGATTTGCTGCAAAAAAATAAAATAAAATAAAATTGGACTGTGTATTTAATGTCTTTTAATGAGGAAAGAACTATGGAAGAACTGTAGTATAAAACTAGTTCAAGATGTTGATTAGGCGTATAGAAACAATATATTTTACATTTATTGCAAAATATGTGGATATAAGTAGTTTGAAAACATAGGAGGATTATTACATGGTGCTTGCAGAATTATGGGGAATGTAGTTTTTCATGATTCCCACTGTTTAACACAATTGTTTTAAAAATGAGTTTCAACAAAAACATAGCCTATACCATTGACTAACAACCTCACAGCTGACTGTAGGTCTGTCTTTAATGATTTATGAGTTACTGATAAAAACAAAAGCATTTATAGGATAGACTGTTGCACTCTATAAACTCTATAATTTAACATCCAGTTTCCACAAAAATGTCACATTATGAAATTAAAATAGGATGTAATCCTGTAATGTTGGCATGAAATTTTTAAAAATCCCCTTTTTTTTTCTTCTTTTTTTCTTTTTTAACAATTCATCCATGTATGTATGTTTAATTTTTTATTTGACCTTATAATTTTGAATCCTAATTTGAACTTTCAAAGGAAAAAACAGACTGCCGGTCTTCTCCAAACTTTTTGTCCACTTAAACACCGCACCTCCACTATTGATCGCAAACACATATTCATTTGAGTTCGACACTCACATCTCAAAATACAATCAACAACTGATGGACAGAACCCTGCTTAGCATTTTTCCTCTTTACAATAATCCGTTACACCCAGATGTATGTCACAATACAGAAACAAAGCTCTGTCGACATTTCCATTTCGTCTTGACTTTAGATCACACTGACATTGTGCATCATTTGCATCTTTCTAAAATAATAAATATAGACTAAATGTTTCAGTGAACTCTATGCTTCCTCAAGCTGATTATCTTATTCCTGGATTAGTTCGGCAATGACGAATCAGCTTTCCAAATGTCACAGAGGCATAATATGTTTGAAAGTGACCAACAGTTACCATTAGAGTTGAAAATTATCTCTTCTTTTACCGGCTATGATTCTTTTTACCTCTGTGGGGCTTTGTAAGACAAGGGTGAACAAAACCCTTCTCTTTCCACAAATCTGAAGGGATTTTCTTTCATGCTTTGGTACCGGCCTGCTTGCATGGCAGATAATCAACTGTGTTAATGGGCCAATCGCTCTTGCTTTCTCTCATTGTTGGGCCCCTTGATTTAGCTTTCAAATACACAGAGCCGACACACACTCTTAATATCTGCCTCCACTGCATGTGTCCACTGCTTAGTGGGTGTTGCCATGGCATTACGCACAGAATGAGGCTTCACACTCGGCATCTTGTGTTCTCTTCACAGAGAGCTCCGGAAGAGCATCCTGGACAAAACACACACAAGCACTCACTTCCCAGACCCATGTGGTGAATATTAGTCTGGATAAGCTCATCTGTAGTGCACTGGACTCCACCACTTCAAAACGTCAGAGAGACTTCAGAAGTGTTTCCAATTTATTTAAACTTTTTTTTTTTTTCTTTTTTCTGGGATTCAGTTAAGTATTTTTCCCTGTTGGATTACTTTCTGGACTTGACTCGGATCAGTACTTCATAATGCTCTTCAGTGGCTGTGAGCAGTGCAGTGGTTAGCATGCAGAATGAGAACCGGACCTTTGTCCACTACAGGTAGGCTTGCAACACTTGAATTATGTTTTCTTTTCAGTTGTAATGCACCCTGTAAGATAATTACTGATAGTCCAGTATTAACTCGTTCATAAAGATGGACCAAAATTGTATTCACATGCCACTTAATCATAGATTTAATTTAGCACTGTATTAAATGAACAGACCTTTGTCTCCTTTGATTAAATACCTAAATATTTATTTTAAGGATACAAGTAGGCTTATAATCAACTTTTCAATAACTCAATAAATAATTGCTAATTGCTTGTTATCTTCTTATTCATCTCCCTTTATGTCTAAAAAATACGTTTTGTTGGGGAAGGTGTTCACCTGAATTTGAATGTCATGATGAATCTGAAATTTTGACAGAAATCTAGCTGCAAAGTAAACCCAAATCTTGGATCCAAATTCCAGACCTATGCTATTTTGCAACATAGCATTTCCAAGGTAGTATTAATGTGGAGGTTTAGTGTGTGTGAGAGAGAAAGAGGGAGAGAGAGAGAAAGCAGGTGTGCCTCAGTTTACTCAATATTTAATAACACTGTGAATCATTTATGATGATTGCCCATATTCTGTTTTGCAGTCCATGAGTTGAGTTAGTTTTTATCTTTTAGTCAGTCCTCTGCAAACATCTGTCACTCAGACACTGTTAGCAATGCATATATAGTAATATTTATACTTATGCATTTGGCAGATGCTTTTATGGACTTGCATTCAAGGTATCCATTTTATCATTATTTTCTTTGTTTGGGAACCCATAATCTTGGCATTGTTAGTGGATTGCTCTACTGTTGAATGTACAAAGTAGATTTTTAAGGTTACCATTATCATACTAATTTGGATTAATTTCCCAAGACCAGTTTGTCATGAGAAACAAACCGCAATCACTGTTTCTGAGTTTCTTTTATGCAAATAGATTCCATTTTTTATATTCTAGATGAAAGCACTGAATCGTGTTGTCTGTTCATCAGTCACATGATGAAATGAGTTTCGTGACATCAGAAGCAAATGCAGCGGGTCTAATCTCTCTAGTGTCCCTCTATGTGTGCGCGCTAATCGCACACGACAGTGGAAAGCAGAAACACAATCAGATTAGCTGTTCAAGTGCTGAGCACGACAGTTTTTGCAAAAGCCATCTTCAACCTCTGCCCTCAAAGACATCCAATGTGACATTGTATGATAGACAACTGCTGTGTAGAATATTCTTTTAAAAGTCATTTGAGTTTGTAGTGGTGTAATTCCTGGTGAAGAATTGAGTTGATTGGCAGCCTCACCGTGATGTATGTGTGTTTGGGACGGTTGGTTTTAGAGATTACAGCCCCATCGGAGGACTTTTTAAGGAGACAACGAAACCCTTTAGATGCCTTTCACATGTCCAGTTTTCTTTGATTGTGTGAGGCGTGAAGGCACCAGGTAGGGCCTCTACAAACTCTGATGGACTAGTTATTATGTGTAGGGGTTAATATTTTATGTAAAAGTGGTAAAAATATTTGCAGGGACTGATTGATTCACCACATATATTCTGCGGTGGCAGGTTGGTAATGGATTTTTGTGTTGGATATTTTTTCCATTAGCTTTGTTGTTTGCTTTCAGTTGTAAGGATTTTTAAGGATTTACACTGGCCAGTATAAGTTTACTAACATGATAATCCACACAGCTGATGTGTGACATATATATTGTTGTGTATATTCCATAACATACAATGAAATAACAATTAAAAAAAATTGTATTTCCCTGAAATTGTGTGCCAAAAACTGTTGTTATTCTTTGGTTATAAATTATATCATATAAGCCCCCCAAAATTAAGACTTTTTAACCATGCGGTTTACACAGTTTTTTTTTTTTAAAGTTTCATATGTCAAACTGCTACTTTTTAAAATCTTATATATATATATATTAGATCTTGCCTGATGAGACTTTCCTAGCAAATACAAATAGGTAGTCTGTTATGGCAGCACCATACAATCATCTAGCCTAATTTTCCCAGTGTTTAACTATGAGTTAGATCCATAAAATTTGATCCATGAAAGATTTTGTTGGTTTCTGTAATGATGTCATCCTACCTTATTTCTGCTAATGTTAATGCAGAGACCTTAAAACTACAGCTCAACCGTTCATAAAAATTGTTTTTGGTGCCCCCTGCAGGATGGAGGCATCCTGTTTGGACCTGGGTCTGGAGGGGGAGCGTCTCTGTAAGGTGGGGGATTACAGCGCTGGCGTATCTTTCTTCGAGGCTGCCATGCAAGTTGGCACAGAAGACCTGCAGGTTCTGAGTGCCATCTACAGTCAACTGGGCAATGCCTACTTTCACTTGCATGACTACAGCAAAGCTCTGGAGTTCCACCATCATGATCTTACACTAACTAGGTTAGGTGATGTTTCCTGAACACCAAATCAGCCTATTAGAATGATTTCTGAAAGATCATGTGATACTAAAGACTGGAGCAATGATGTTCAAATTTCAGCTTTTTCATCACAGAAATAAATTACATTTTAAAAAATATTACAATAGAAAATATTTATTTTAAATCATAATAATGTTTCAAAATATAATGTAATGTTTTATTCTATTTTTGATTATAAATATGCAGCCTTGGTGAGCATAAGAAACAACAACAAAAAATCTTAAAGACCACAAACTTGAATAGTAGCGTCAATACGAGGTGTTTTGGTTGTATTATAGATAATTAATGTTCTTTAGGATTGTATAATATTTGTTTGAATGTTAATGACAGCACTGATTTGTTCTCTCAGAACTACTGGGGATCGGCTTGGTGAGGCCAAAGCCAGCGGTAACCTGGGGAACACATTAAAGGTTTTGGGACGCTTTGATGAAGCGGTGGTCTGCTGCCAGAGACATTTAGATATAGCCAGGGAACTGGGCGACAAGGTGAGTGATTTGTTTAATGTACACAATAGACATTACCGTAATGGAACATATTATGTTTACATTTCTTCATTTAACGTTATTCATTGACACTTTTATACAGAGGCACTTGCAAATGAAAAATTCTACAACATCAACGATTCATTCTGATGAAGCAATTATATTAATGCTGCATTAGAAAGCTCTGGCATTGACTGGAAAAATGAGCTTGCAAACTGACAAACAAATCAAACAGTTAACAGTCTGTAAATTAATAGATGCAGACAGGGTCTGATGAATGCTGTAATTATAGAAAATGTTTTGTAAATGTGAATTTATCATTGCTGAATATTTTAAGTCAGCACAACTGAGATTAAAAAAAAAAAGTGCAATTACCTTCTTTGTTTTTTATTTTGTGGTGGAAGCTTCCATAAGATGCACCTGGGTACATAATTAACATCTAAGGTTCACATGCTTAGTAGTACCTTTTTTTCTGTAAATTTATTTAATTTGCTTTTTTCCTAAAGGTAGGGCAGGCCAGAGCACTTTATAATTTTGGAAATGTGTATCACGCCAAAGGGAAAAGCATCTGCTGGAGCGGAGCAGAACCTGGAGACTTTCCTGAGGAGGTCATGACAGCACTTAGAAAAGCCGCTGAGTACTACGAGTGAGTACCACCAACAGTCACGTGAATGGACATTTTTTTTGTGTGTATGGTGGAGAGTTTTTACACCCTCCTCCTTTTCTCCAATTGCTCAGGGCGAACCTGTGTATCGTGAAGGAGCTCGGAGACAGAGCAGCACAGGGCAGAACTTATGGAAACCTGGGCAACACATACTACCTTCTGGGAAACTTCAGGGATGCAGTGGCCTCTCATGAACAGGTGAGTGATCTGTGTCATCATTTGATTATGGAAATTCTAATAACAGTGTAAGGCACTCACTGCACTGTTCGTGAATCATTTGTCTTTCAGCGTTTGCTTATCGCTAAAGAGTTTGGTGACCGGTCTGCAGAAAGGAGAGCCTACTGCAACCTGGGAAACGCTTGTATATTCCTTGGGGAGTTTGAGAGGGCTGCAGAACATTACAGGTGAGTGTAATATTAATGTTTTTTTTATTTTTTTGTATTGATTTATCTTTTGTTTATTTATTTATTTTTTTCTGAGAGAGTGCATTACAGCCCTGTTAAGGTGGAGTTTAATATGGATTTTGTTCCAGGGTTTCTGTGGGTCAAGTGTTAATTTCAGTTTACTAAGTTAAAGGTCATTTAAAGTCTTAAACATTTTAATAAAAGTCATAATTTTCATTTTATTAGGTCTTAAATTAGAGGATGGAAAAACATTGATATTTTTTATTTATTATTTTTTTTGAGGATGGAAAAACGGAATTGTGGGACATTCTAATGTGATAAACTTAAAAAGGCACTTATATAATTATAATTGTAATTATAATTGTAATTTATTATAATTAGTAAATTAGTGCATGTTGCCACATTCAGAGTCAAAAATGTCTCACGCAGTCGGTGTATACTACATTTTTATGACAGGTAATTGCTTATGATCTACTGCTGATGAATTAATACTTCATGGTTTTTATTTTGTAATATGTTGTAAATTGTTGTAAGAGTGCATTTTTTATCTCCCTCGTCTTTTTGAATGAGTAGCTAGAAGTAGTAAAGCACAAAGATTTCAAAATAAGTCCCTTTGCATTTTGGTCTTAGTTAAAAGTCCCACATTATGCATAAAATCTTTATAATTTATTTGGCAAATGCATTTCCATCACACATTATTCACATTAACTCTTTTTCGCACAAGTCAAAAACCACCTCGAGTGAGCATAAAAACCTTTTTGTGAATGAAGGTTTTTTTTTTTTTTTTTTAGAAATTAGGTGTTTCCATCACTCGTTTCTGATGTGATAAATCAAAATGTGCATAAAAACAGGGTGATGGAAACATAGCTAATGTAAACCTCTTCACAGGAAGGAAAGACTAATAACATTTTTTTAACACATTCAATGTATAGATTTTTACTAGTGTTGGCACTAGAATATTACAGTATCAGCAAAAACCAGTTTTCAACCTCTTACATATTTTTTTTTTTTATATATATATAAGCGCATAACCCAATTTCAGTACATATGCATATATTGAATAAAACATTGAGTATTTTATAGTTTTGTTTGGTTTTGTTTTGTTTTTTAGTTGAATGTGTCCCAGCCTGTTTAATTAAGAATTTGAGATGTATGGGTTTTTGTGTGGACATACAATATTAATTTTATTTTTGCAGGTTTTTAAAAACTCTGCAGAAAACCTGTGTTGTGGTTCTAGATGAGCTCTGACAGTGATTGTGTTCTGAGTGCAGGAAAGCTCTACAGTTGGCACGGCAGCTGAACGATCTGGCTGTGGAGGCTCAGGCCTGCTATAGTCTGGGCAACACATACACACTGCTGCAGGACTATGAGAGAGCTATTGACTACCACCTCAAACATCTCATTATCGCTCAGGACCTCAATGACAGGTGTTCTTACACACTAGGAATTAGGGATGTGCCCGAATAGTGAATACGTATTCGGAAAGGCACGGAAAACGAACAACGCGTTCTACGGAGCCGCTAAAGGGACATGGTTAGCCGTTTGCTAGCAGTTGCCTGTTACATTACAGTACATAAAATGTCACTTACCACATAAACAGAGTAAAGAGAGATGACTGATACGATGATGGCGAATCATTTGCGGATCCTGAGCACCATCGACAAACATCTAATCTTGTAAAATGTGTGGTAAATACCGCCGCTCAGTAGTATGCACAGAGTAAGTGCGATAGCGAATCTCGAAAGTGAGAGTAACAAGCCAGCGAGCATTCAAAAGCGGTTTCAGTGCCCCGCATATTAATAGCAGGTCCCTCATGGCCGCAATTTATATACAGTATAATTACCCAATGATATAACTGCGAGAAAGCATTGAAATATATTTTTTTCCTCCCATCTCGTATTTATTCCCTTTAGGGGTTCCGTTGTACACGTCATTTCCTTTCCGAACATGCTATTCGGATTCGGGCACATCCCTACTAGGAATCCTGTTTTGGTAGTGGCCAACTGATATCTAAAGAACAGGGCAGCAAATGGTCAAATTAATTCATATATATAAATATTCCAAATGTTCCCTGCTGATGTCAGTAATCTCAGAATGGCAGAATATGAGCCGATTAATAGTTTTGGCCATTAATCTATCTCCAGTAGTAGTTAATAAGTAGTTGTACCAAAAATTAATCATAATTTGCATACTCATTATGGAAGGTATGTTTTCTGCAGGATCGGTGAGGGCAGGGCCTGCTGGAGTTTAGGAAACGCACATACAGCACTAGGGAATCATGACCAAGCCATGCACTTTGCAGAAAAGCACTTGGAAATCGCAAAAGAGGTACGTGCAGTTATAGACCCATCGGTAGGTGCATATCTGGAAGTACCTTTGATATTTGTTTGAAAGGAAATCTGTTATAAAACCAATCTTGCTCTGAACTGCAGCAGGGTTGTATTCATTTTGAATAAAAAAAATATTATTGCTCTTATGATGTATTTTAATTAAATGCCTTGATTTTTCTTTGTTTCCAGACTGGTGATCGTAGCGGGGAGCTCACTGCTCGCATGAACGTCTCAGATCTTCAGATGGTCCTCGGCCTCAGCTACAGCACAAACGATTCAGTACTTTCTGAGAACAAAGAGATCGACTACAACCTGCACGGTACACAAATACAGCACTAGCTCCCCCTTCAGCCATAGTATCCCAAGTTTCTCTGTATGATTTATCAATGGAATAAAGTATGGGACCACTGCATTTAAGCTTTTCAACTGATTGATTGGTTTGTTGTTTTTCCAGGAGCCAGACCCAGGATGAGTCGACGGCACAGTATGGAGAACCTAGAGCTGATGAAACTCTCACCTGACAAGATCAACGCAAATGTAAATGCATGTATCTGCTTCATAATTAACTGATTCATCTCTAGTCATTATCAATTCATAAGACAATGAAGCATAAATCTATGTTTTTAAATCTCAGCATCAGGATTCATAGAGTAATTTAATGTCTGTCCTGCAGGGTCAGAAGTGGACCAGTGACATCATCTTCAAGCAGTCCAAATCCTCACTGGCCAAGTCGTCCTCAAAACTCTCCTTTGTCAATCGTTTCCGAGGAAAGAAGCACAAACTGCAGAGCAGCTCCAGTAAAATCCTGCAGGACACCAGCAACACACGGGAAGCTCCTCAGAACAAAGTACTAAAACCACATGCAAACACATTTATTATAACCCATAGAATAAGACATTCCTGATCTGATAAAGATTCTTAAGTCCATGTTATTCCAAAGAAAAATGCGATAGTCAACTGTATTTGACTTGAATTTGAATCTTGAGATCTGAACAGTTCATAAATTGAAAATACTGGTTGCAAAATTGTGTATGTGTTCTCAGTTCTTCAGAGGGCATCTTGTTTTAATCTTTGACCTCTTTGTCCTCAGCATGGGAGTACTGACATGTTAGGAGACGAGGGCTTCTTTGACTTGCTGAGTCGATTCCAGAGTAACAGGATGGATGACCAGCGGTGTGCCATACACGATGGGAGGAGCCACCTGTCTGTCAATTCTAGCTCCGCCTCCCCACCCACCACCCCACCAAGAACCATCAGGAAATGTTAGTCTTCTTTCACGTTATTCATTGAATTTGTCTTTGCATATTCAAACAAGTAGCATTAAAATGATGTGAATATCATACATGTCTGTCTATCCAGCATTCTCAGAGTCGGCTGCATCTCCAGGTCAGGAGCCGTTCCTCAGACTGTTGGCCAGTGCTCAGGGCAGGAGGCTGGACGAGCAGAGGGCAGGAACAGGAAACAGTCTGCCCGGCCTGTGCACCCTATCCGAACACGGCAACACTAGCAGCAGACAGATGATCCTCAGCCAGGTCATGGCCAGCACAGACGCCACCGAACCCGACGACCAGTTCTTTGACATGCTCGTCAAGTGTCAGGTGAGAACGTGTTTGAATTAACCAGAGTAGAAAACGAGTGCAAAATAGCAGCTGTAGGAAAGGAAGTGCATTCATTTAAATCCATTCATCTCATTTTCTTTTCTGTCTCTCTCAGGGGTCTCGTCTGGATGATCAAAGGTGCGCCCCTCCTATACCCTCCTCCCGTGGCCCCACTGTCCCGGATGAAGACTTCTTCAGCCTCATCATGCGCTCACAGGCCAAGAGGATGGACGAACAGAGAGTCACGCTGCCCTCCTGCCGCTGAACAGGAGTCTTTTGAACTCCATATTCAGAAATGAGCACTTTTTCATGCACATAAGTGTTACAAACCTCACGCTGGTAATACAAACACAGTGATCTTCGAGTAACATGATCATTTTGGCATTTTGTGTACTGAGCAACTCTGGGGAAAATGTCGTTGTAAATAACATTAATTTTTTTTTTTTATTGGATTCAAGCTCTTTGTACATTTGTTTTTGCATTTGTAAGGATTTTAAAGGTTGTTTTAGTATAGGATGTATTGCTTTGATTATGATCAATACAATGACTCACACAAATGTATCTTTTGATACAAAACTGCAGGTTTATGTGTATTTATTTAAATAATATTGTTACTACCACTAGTTACCTTCCAGTTAGTATATGTAGTTGTGACAAAAAAAATATCACTGTATTAATTTTTTGTAATGTCACATTTAGTTTATTAAAAAAGTGGTTGAACTATAAATGTACCTAAAATGTCAAAGTGGATGATACAATAACATTTACAACACAACGGTGAGCTCTCCAGTCCATTGGTCATCGGCAGTTTACATGTAAAATACAATGTAGAATCATCAAGCATAAACGGTTAAGAGTCAGGTAAAGGCAGATGATTTAAAAGGTCGGGATCTTCTTCCAAAAGAATGGAGATGAAAATTTCTTTCACAGTGTCACTACCTTTACGCACTATGCTGCAGATCCTTCTCATGCTGGCTTCACTGGTTTAAGTCAGATGTGTGACTTCAGAATACAGTTCTTATTTGCTTCTGAAGCAGTTTGTCTGCGATGGTGTTCACATTCTTAATGCTTTTAATAAGATCACACCATTTTCTATCAAAAAACTGAACTTTATCAAAGTTGACAGCCACTCGTGATGTCTTATGCTTTTGTCCACTTTGAAACAAAGTCTCATCCCTGTTTGGGTGCATGTTGACTAATTCTTTCCAGATTGTTGCATTCCAAACTGATTTCTGATCGTCCACTCGGCTGAGAGACATTTTGATGTCACTGACCACAGGATGTTTGACCTGAAAGAAGTTTGGCTCAATGTCACCTCTTAGTTTGATCGCTTCGGGTTGGACAGAAGCACCAGGAACCTCAAGACTGTGTTTATTCATCTGTAATGGGGTTTCAGGTCTTGAACACTTGATTTGATGACTCAATTTTTCCTCTGCTTTAAATTTTCTTTAAAAAGTGGATCTGATGGGAAAAAATACACATGTAGAATGATGGGGTTCTTTTGTGTCATAAAGATCAATAGAGCACAGTGCACTTTCATTGATATTCCTAGTTTCATAAACACTGTTTTAGGAGAAAAATGTGGTTGTAGTATTTTAGCATGAAAACGAGTCAACTCCACTGATTCAAAGGTTAATCCATCATCTTCAACACTGAGGACCTCCACATCATCTCTGAGAGAGGGGTCTGACTCTGCTAAACAGATGGGCCTCCTCCAGTTTTCCCGAGATCACTGTCACATCAATCACAGGAGTGACAGCGACGTGTAGTGTAACATCTTACACAAATGGACAAATAGACACACAATGGACTAATGAACGCATGCATGACAGTTCAGTCTTCTTCCATCATGTTTGGACTTAGCCCAGAGGGGCTGTATATTATCAGTATATGATTTTCTAATTTACATTAGATATTATATAGCTGATTGCAGTTGATAACAAATAATATTTCCCGTGTTTGTTTGATGCATAATAAGGTTCTTCACCTTATTTCTTTCAGAGTAGCAACAGTTTATCTTTCCAGATAATGTAGCTCTGACATAGCAACATACAACATAATCACTTGCATTTTATGCATCTTATGCACTTTATTCCTATTTCATTTATGGTATTCATTTAGTAGTTGTTGATTACTCTTGTCTATCTTTTGTTAATAAAATCTATTTTATTACACTTGTGTCTTCCTTGTGTTGATGATACAGAAAGGTTCTACAAGTTAGAAATCCCACCAATCTTTCTTATGTGATGTACTCATAACCACACCTTAAGTGAAACGTGATCCAAATATCATAACGTCACTGGTGACGCGAGTACCCATCACTACACTATTTTGCCTCTCTAGGTTGGCAAAAGCAAAGTTCACTACACTGTTGATTATACCCTTCGATTTCATCAAGTTCAACAACTCTCTGACTTTCCACCAGGACTCTTCTTCATCCAATACAACATAAAAAAGACCTGTGAAGAACTCCTGAAAGCTGAGATGCATAAACTTGAACACTGGCACCTGTCTGATATTTCTTTTCAAACTATCTTTATACAAGAACACACTAGTAGCAGGATCTAAGCCAGTCGCAGTCACACTCTTCTCTACAAAAAGACCTTCGTGCTTCTTCAACCCTTCCTCTGCCCGCTGACCCAGACTCCTTAGCATGGTGAGGACAGACTGACTCTGGTCATGATGCTCCAGCAGAGTGGACACAAAGTGCACATATATGGAGGTGGTTGTCTTTAGTTTTCTCATCACATGATCATCATCTGTAAAGTGTTTCTTCAGACAAAAACAGACCATCCAACACGGCAAAGGCACAGAGCAGGCAGTCAGGAGGCTTTCATTTGACTCTCATATGTTTTCCTGAAGCGTTGCTCATCCTGAAAGAACTTCTGGAAGTACTCCTGCACCCCTCTCTCAGAGAAGCCCACAATCTCAGTGAAACGCTGAGGACCCTTGAGGAGATTCACTGTATCAGCAGCTGATTTGGTGGTAACCAGCAGGAAAGACTCAGGCAGGATCTGTCCATTGCTCTGGCTTTCTGTGATGGATTAGGGGGTAATAATATTTGAATGTGTGGATCAAATGAAAACTCATCAATTCCATCAATGAGGATGAGGACTTTCTCTGGTGTTAAATGTAGTATCTCGGAGATCTGATCTGATGGTAAACTGCAACTCAAACTCAAGAGCCCAAACAAGTTCATCATCTGAAAAACACGCTTTAGCTCTTCACAGTTCACCAGAAAAACTACATCCAATTTTTCAGAGTAAAGTTCTCCAGATGCCCAGTCCAACATTATCTTCCGTAACATGAAGGATTTCCCTCTTCCAGAATCCCCACTGAGAATCACAGATTTTGGTGTGATTCCATCACAGTCGGGACTAAACAGCTGGTCTTTTCTGATGCTGTGATTCTTGTCATTTGATAACAGTTGAGATGATGGTTTTGATCCAGAACCATCCACAGACCTCACATGTTCACAATAGTATTTCTCAGTCTGCTCTTTGCTCCTCTGAATGATCACTGGTTCAGTATAACGGGCAGCCAGATCCACACATGGAAGATTATGCTCTGTCGCAACCTTACATTTATCAATGACTGACTCTTTATATCGAAGAATCATGTCACTCCAATCTACAAAAAGACACAACATTTATTACTTTAGTGGTTAAAAAATGCCCACAGAACAGTAACAGTTAAATTGCTAACAGTCATTATAAAGGCGTGGTCCCAAAATAGTAGTTTAACCTGACTATTTATTCTGAAATGTTGAATTTTGCTAAAATAATAATTAAACCATGCAGCCTATTTTAGCATTTCTCATGAGTCTTTAAACAGGGTTACTGAGGTAAGTAAAGGTATGGACCCTTTTCACAGAGTTTGATGATGAGTTTCCACAGTATTCTTTTAAGTTTTTAAAAAATTGAATGCACATTTATATCACTATACTTTGTGAAAAATCTAGCAACAGGATATTTCCAGTACAACAGCTTAGGGAGTGACATCTTTCTCTTTTCTGACTGCTGTAATTACTCTTTCTCTCTCTCTCTTTTTTTCCTCCTTTGGAGAAAAGAGAACACTGGTTGTGCATTAGGGTGTTCATGTGTATATTTACATTTAGACCCTGAAGACTCAGAGCACTTTCTGAAGTCCTGTCATTTTTGGAGAACAGGTTTGAGTGTTGTTACTTATTGTTTGGCTTCCTGGTGTTGTGGCCAATGCCAACCCCCTGCCAGATTATTACCCCCTCGCTCCACTGATACATAGTCCCATTGATACTTTTGCTCTTCTCTGAAAGAGCAAGCCGTATATTTCTTCTTTTTAACTCATCGTTATAAAAATAAACTGACTGGTTAATTTTTTTAAGTGAACAAAATAGAAATTTAGATTTCAGTTTCAGAGTGAAAAGTCTGGCAAATATTTAGTTGCTCATTGTGTTGAATGTTAAGAGCTTGATCTCCGAATTAAAATGGTATGCCGACCAGGCAGTACTTACTTGTAACTCTTTTATCTACCGTGTCTACTAAACGAGTGTTTAACAGAATTAGTTAAACGTAATGAAGGAGTTGCAGGATTTCTTCACTCGAAAATGAGTGTAACATGCGTTAGTCGTGTACAGATTGTGCACACTGATTTGCTACAGGTATTGTTGACGCATTTCAAGGAGCCAACAGCCATTAAAATTGTTATATTCTTATATCCCTGTTATATCCTTCTGTTTTACCACAGCCTTTAAAATGAAAACATTTTAATCGTTACAGTAGGCTTGTAGACAACAACAAAACATTTCATTATGAAAGTACTGCAGTCCATATGGCCATATCCCAATTTGAACTTTTTATTATTTGTAATGTCGAAATTCAGTTTACCAAAGAAGCGGTTAAACTATAAATGTACCTAAACCATGTTAAACTGGACCATGTCAAATAGAACACAGTTGAATAGAAAAAAAATGTACATCAAAAAAATACATTCACCTTATTCAACAATCTTGTTAGACAAAATATACTTAAGCAGTCTAGATGTTTTATGAGTTTATATACAGTTAAGCTGGACATTTTTGTGTTGTCTTTAGTAATTTAGTTAGTAAAAATATTAGTACCTAATTAGTAATCTCCAGTTATTTTTTTAATTATTATTATTAAATTTTCAATTGATATTTCAGTTCTGTTCAGAAATCAATGTATCTTACATTCTAGCATTAAACAGTAACATTTAATCATTCAGCATATTTTGGCTGTCCATATATACAGTTGCCCATCTAAAGCAATATATTCACTAAGAGATCTTTAAGAATCTGAACGCACCAGTTCTTCAAAGAGATGGGGCTCTTCTTCCTGAAGAATCACAATGAATTTACCTTTTGCAATCACACTACTTGAATGCACTGTGGAGCAGATCTTTCTCATGCTATCCTGACTGGTCAAATTAGTATGTGTGATTTCAGAATATAGTTCATCATGAATTATTCTCTGCTCATGCAGTTTATCTGCAATGCTCTTCACATTTTTAACCCTTTGAATGAGAGCCGATCTGTGTTTCTCAAAAAATTGAGCTTTATCAGTCTCAGAATACAGATGCAGCTCTTCTTGGATTTGCTTTGGATTTACTGGGGCTAATTCTTCTTTCCATATTGTGGCAGTCCACACAGACTTCCTGTCCTCCTCTCTGATAAGATTCATTTGTACATCATCATGCTGATGTTGCTTAACCTTGAAGAAGTTTGGATCAATATCTGTTCTAAATGAAATCCCCTCTACGGGATGGACAGATGCACCAGGAACCTCAAGAAGGTGAGGTGTTTTCAACCGAAATGGCCTGTCAGGTCTGGGATGGCTGATCAAAAGACTTGATTTTTCATTCTGCTCAACTTTTTCTTTTGAACAAGTGTCATGCACTGGAAAAAAATAGATGTGAAGAATGAGAGGATCTTTACACCGCATGTAGAGAAGAAGATCACAGTGTTCCTCCCATTGCATGATCCAGTTTATAATTAGAGTTGTAAGAGAGAAGGATGGTTGGATTATTCTGGCATGATAACGGGTCAACTCTACAGATTGAAGAAATATGACTTCATCTCTTTTGGTGAGGAGCTTCACAGCACCTTTGAGAGAGGGGTCTGGCTCTGCTAAACAGGCGTAATGAGGCAGATGGGCCTCCTCTAGTTTCCCTGAGATCACTGTCACATCAATCACAGGACCAATGCACTCACACTGAAGCCTCTCCAGCTCTGCTCTGAGGAAACGTCCATCCACAGCATGGTACTGGAGAGTGACGTCACCAGCACAGACCCATCGCATTCTGGTCCTGCTGCACTCGAATCGACCCGCCGGAGTGCTGATCCTGAACTCTGACCCTCCGTCATCTGTACAGACTGACGGCTCCACCTGAACCCACTGATCAGAATCAACAATGTGAACACAAGACTGACAGTAAAGTATCATGTCAGATGGTTCCGGCTCAGAGACTTTCAATCTAGAGAACAGAGATCATAATGGTAAATGAGATGACTAATGTACAGTATGGAAAACAAACATATAATAAACATATTTTTATAAAATTAAAATTATCTCACTCTCCCAGCTTTTCCAAAACCTTTGGTTTGAAGTGAAACTTCACTTTCTCATTACAGCTGTGACTCCAGTCCTGCTCTTTACACTGGTCAGTGGGTTTACTGCACTTCCTCCTTGATAAACAGGGAGGAAACCAGAATAAATAAATAAAAAAACATGCAAAATATATCCCCAATATGCTTTTCAATCTTTTTGTAGGATCATTTTAGAGGTTTTTGTTAGATTCTCAGTAATAAAAGTTTTGTAGATTTTATACTCCATATTTCACCTATTATTATTATTATTATTATTATTATTACCATTCCTATTAATATGAGCAATTCAACTGTTTTTGATTAAAATACAATAAAATGAACTTCCTTAAACTATTTATTATAGGATAAAGTCAAATGCACAGGTATTGAGCACACAAACCCTTCAATGATCACAGTGCAGTGTGGATCTGTCAGTGATTTCTTCAGTAACATGAGTCCCTCCTCCAAAAGCAATCCAGTGACACTGACACTATAATATTGAAATTACACAGACAGTAATGAGCAAAAAACGTATAAAATACACACAATGCATGCTATCATTTAGTTAGTGACATTTCAATTAGCTTGCAGCATAGAGAGTGTGAGTTTAAAGTATTATTTATGATGAACAAATCTATAATGTGGAATAATCAATATTCTGGGATCATGCAAATGCTCTTACTTGAGCTGCTGTAGACTGGTGCAGGTCTGGACGAGGGAAATGATCCCAGAAGCCCAGCTCTTATTCAGACTGACCAGCTTCAAATTCAACATCTTCAAACCCCCAGATTTAAATGAAGGCAGAAACAAACTGACATGCTGATTAAGAGTTGAAGAACTGCAAAAATTTAAATGAATGTTGCATGTATGAGTAATAGCTACTGATGAGATAAAAAATAAAAATAAAAAAACAACAAAAATCTTACTCTTCTGCTAATTTTCCTGCCTTGCTGAGTCTCTGTAAGAAGAGTGTCCAGTCAGTGCTGGATATCTCTGATTGTGGACATGTAAGACTGATGTTTAAGACTGCTGGAAATGATGGATTCTTCTCTGAGGAACTGAAAGACAACCTGAAACACACAGAAACACAGAGAAACATTGGACACTCAATATTAATGATTTCTGTAGTGTTCTTGATCTTGATAAGAAGGATTACAATGTTTGTCCAGTAGTTTCTTACACAACATCTCCATGAGTGACTGACAGGTCAACTGACCATCTGTGACTCTCCGCACTGTTCTCATCTTCCTGAACTCTAACAAGTAGGAAGAACAGATAACATTATCTAAATAAATATATTATACACAAAAAAGGCAATGAATGGCTTTATATTCTGTGTGGCTGTAATAGAAGTAAAATTACGTCAGCTCTCTCAAGACTCTACTCTCTTTTGCTTCACAAAGACTCTGGATCAAATCTCCAACTTCTGACAGGTGCTCCACTGACAACCTTGAGTCAAAAACAAAAATAATTTCTAATGTTAAATGTCTTATTGAATGTTTTATTAAAGCAGACCATAACATAAACATGATATATGGGTCAAACACAAGTATGACAAATATATGGAGGAATAAAAGTGTCATTACAATAAGTCAAGTCATTGATCAATACAGAGACACAATTTGCGAGAATTTCATTCAACATTTAAGTAAAATATTCAGTAACTGTATGTTAAAAAGAAGTAAGGATTTCTCTTCATGCAAACACACTGACCTCAGAGTCTCACACATACAGAGTGCTGGCTGAAGAATCTTGAGTTTCTCAGCTGTTAAATCACAGTTCATGAGGTTCAGGTCTCTGATGTGTGGACAGCACTGAAGACAGTACAGCAGCACCCAACAGTCTGTGCTCCTCAGAGAAACATTGGACAGATCCATGAAGCTGCGTGTTTTCAGAGCTTTCATTACAAATCTCTCATTTTGTAGCTCATACAGACAGTGGAGAGCAAATAACTCAAATCCATATTGCCGTGTCATTGCAGGAATCCTTTTCATCAGCTTTTTCTTTAGTTCCCTTTTTTTTCAGTTTCGTGGTGTGAAGAACAGTTCCCTTCATCTTTTGAAAGATTGAGCTGCTAACCTTCTCATTTAATAGACCACAGAGAAACATCATGACTGAAGGGATGGGATTTGATAGCCTCTCAAAATAGGAGATGACCTGAAAAGTATAGCTTCTGATTCCATCAAGTTAAACAGCTCACTGACTTTCCACCAAGACACTTCTTCATCCAACATAATAAAGACATAATAAAGAGCAGCGAAGAACTCCTGAAAGCTGAAATGGATGAACTTATAAACTGGTTTATGTTTTTCTTTTCCTCTAAGATCATCTTTATACAAGAACAAAGTGCTAGCTGGATCTAAGCCAGTCTTGGCTACACTCTTTTCATCAAAAAAGACCTGCTGCTTCTTCATCCCTTCTTCTGCCAGCTGACCCAGACTCCTCAGCATGGTGAGGACAGACTGACTCTGGTCATGATGCTCTAGTAGAGTGGACACATAGTGCACATATATGGAGGTGGTTGTCTTTAGTTCTCGCATCATATGGTCATTTCTAAAGTGTTTCTTCAGACAAAAACAGACCATCCAACACAACAAAGGCACAGAGCAGGCAGTCAGGAGGCTTTCATTCATCTTCACACTCTCATATGTTTTCCTGAAGAGCTGCTCATCCTGAAACAAATTATGGAAGTACTCCTGCACCCCTGTCTCAGAGAAGCCCAAAGTCTCAGTGAAACGCTGAGGGCTCTTGAGGAGATTCATCAGTGCATCAGCAGATATAGATCTTGTGGTGACAAGCATGAATGACTCAGGCAGTAAGACTCCTCTCAACAGGTTCCTAAGAATGACCAAAGGTGGCGCTCTCTTGGAAGGATTAGTGTGTAGTAACATGAAATGAATGGGTGGACGAGATACATACTCATCAATACCATCAATGAGGATGAGGACTTTCTCTGGTTTTAACTCCAGTATCTGTGAGATTTGATATAATGTTAAGCTGCAACTCCAGCTCAAGAGCTCAAACAAGCTCATCTCCTCAGAAATACACTTCAGCTTTTCAAACTTCAGAAGAAAAAGTGCATCAAAGTTTTCAGAGTAAAGTTCTCCAGATGCCCAGTCCAACATGATCTTCTGTAATATGAAGGATTTCCCTCTTCCTGAATCACCACTGAGAATCACAGTTTTTGGTTTCTTTCTATCACAGTCGGGACTGAACAGCTGGTCTATTCTGATGCTGTGATTCTTGTCATTTGATAACAGAGGAGATAAAGCATCCACAGACCTCACATGTTCACGATAGTATTTTTCAGTCTGCTCTTTGCTCCTCTGAATGATCACTGGTTCAGTATAATGGGCGGCCAGATCCACAAGTTCATCAGATGGAAGATTATACTCTGTCACAAACTTAGACTTGTCAATGACTGAAGACTTGTACTGATGAACCATGTTGCTCTGCTCTATGGAAAAATGATTTTAAAAAATGTGAAAAGAAGAAAAATTCATAATAAGTAAAATGCTCAAGTGGTACAAAAATACTTTGTAAATAGAAACCTTTGACACAACAGTGGTACAATAAATGACATGCTGTAAATAACACTTTCAACATTTATTAATCACAGTATACCCTAATAGAGGCTATGATGAAATGTGCAACCCTAGCATGTGTTTTCATCCGCTATTACATAATTCAAAACTTCTGTCTGAATGTAACAGTAAGTAGCATTACCTCTTCCATATATTTTCATCACCCCACTTTCTAGATCATCTCTGAGTTGACTTTGAAACTCTTCAAATTCAAAATAGTCCATGAGATCACAAGACTGGAAACATGAAGGAAAAAAATAGAATGCCAATCTAATTAACCTCAATCTGCTTATAAAATCTGAATGCAAACACTGTTCAGCACAATTTTCTTTTTTAAATAAAAGCTTTTGAGAAATTACAAAAAAATTGGAGCTTGAAATGGTTCAAAAAGATCATGTTTTTTGTAACATATTCTCTCAGTGGCTCAAATTAATAATCAATTAACCTTTAGAAATCCTTTTAATCATATCTTTCCTTTAGCAAACAGCCCATTACTTACAGCGGCCATGCATATGACTTTAGTAGGTCTCTTTAGCTTAGAATGTGTGTTCAATTTCTTCTGTGGAAAAATTTAAAAGCACAATGTTGTAAGTAAGTGGTGCACTAAGAAAAAACTGAAAATTATTTTAAAACAATGAAATTCAAAAAGGCAGTATGCACATGGTAGCTTTATATGGTTGATTACAATTATGTGCAAAGAGTACACAAACCATATTTATATTAAATCCACCAATTGTTAATGACTTAGTAAAAGATAAAAAGTAAGGCAAAACACAGTTAAAGAGGAATGAATAATCTTTGGCATTATGATTCAAAAAGAAGGAAACAATTCCTAACATTCTGTAATATTAGACTTCACATAACCTGTTTCTGATTTAAATATGTATATGAATATGTATTTTAATTCGTGTCAATGTCAACAAACTATTCTACCTGTTTAGGTGTTAGCATTAGCATAACCATTACCTGTTTCTCAGTCCCTTCGTCTGCAGCTGATACAGTCTCATGGTTTTTGTGCTTGTCCATCATACACAGATAACATATACACTGCTGGTCAGTACGACAAAAAAATTCCAGCGGTTTATCATGTTGAGGGCAGATCATCTCCTGCAGTCGTCCAGGGACATTCATCATTGCGTGCCTCTCATCCTTATACAAACTGTCATGTTCTTTGAGGTGATTTTGACAGTAGGAGTTCAGACACACCAGACAGGATTTGATGGCTTTGTTTTTGTCCCCAGTACAGACATCACACTCCACATCTCCAGATCCAGCATAATATTGAGCAGAACGAGCAGCTTGTAGTTTTGTGTTTTTGAGTTTCTCCAGCACTTCAGCCAGCATGGTGTTTTTACCTAAAACAGGTCTTGGAGTGAAGGTCTGTCTGCACTGAGAGCAGCTGTAGACTCCCTTCTGATCATCCTGATCCCAGCAGCCTGTAATACAGCTCATACAGTAACTGTGTCCACAGGGAATGGTCACTGGATCCTTCAGTAAATCCAGACAGATTGGACAGATGACCTGATCCTCATCCCATGAAATACTGCCTTCTGCCATTTTTCTGCAAACAAGCACACGACAGAATAACAGCAGCCTAAACCCTAAAAATCTCCAGATTCAGTCAACCGTCCCAGCTAACACAAATTTATTCTTAAATAAACCGTCACTCTATGCAGAAAGTGTGGTTACTAGATTTTTTCATCATGGTATCAGACTGGATCTCAAGAAATGAAGATAAAATAGTTTTCTGGTTCTGTATTTGAGAAACGTGTGCAAAATGGGTGTGTCCAGGCAAGTTTGGGCTGGTTATTTTCAGAAGACCGGCACTACTGGTAGATGTCATAACTAACATCATTCTCCATCTGAATCTATCTTCTTCATCATCTTCTTCTTCATATTCCTACACGCTCTGTTGTTTCTGCTTGATCACAATAATTACACTGTCTTGTTTCCTGTTTTCCTATTTTATACAATAAATGGTTTAGTCCAGAATTTGTATGAAAATAATAATTGAATCTTCCTTCCTGTTATTAAAACTTCTCTAAAAAAAAAAAATAAAATAAATAAATAAATAAATAAATACACACACATACAGGGTAAGTGTGCCGTGTGGGTGGGCTGGGTCTCTGGCCTAGGCTGCACCATACGTCTTACTGTTTTAATGCATCACAAAGTAGCTGAGACATATACATGATTTTAAAAAAAAACATTAAAAAAAAAAAACATACAGGGCAAGTGGGCCGTGTGGGTGGGCCGGGTCCCTGAC
>JAFVLL020028589.1:0-18530 GCA_021397915.2 Tor tambroides | reverse complement strand
GAAAAGCAAGGCACATGCTTCATTGCAGTCATATTTAAATCCCCCCCCCCCTGCGTGCACGCGCCTACATCACATGGTAGGTATGATTCAGTAGGCTATGCTTGCCATGTCAGGCCTTATGATATGTTTTCACAGTTTGGCCTTTTTCTAAACTGTCTAACATTATTTAAAAAAGCAATTATAAGAGTAAGAAAGTAGGGATGACTTTAGAAAGAAAAAAAAATAAGAAACGGATATTTTATCTCGTCAATATATCAACTTTATTATTTTTGAAAGAAAAAAAATCATGCATGAAAAATAAACATTTCGATTTTATAGGTTGGGAATAAAAATTGCAAAAAAATAAAAATAAAAATAAAAAAAATCAACAGATAATAGGCAATAGCCTATACCATCATATTTCTATTATTTTCCAGTATATAGTATCATAATGCAAATATCTGCACATCTGTTCTAAGCTATATCTTGCATTTGTTGCTAACCTATGCACTACCCCGCCATTTTATTTTATTTTATTATTTTTTTTTACTACAGAGTGTTAGTAACAGTCATTCCACATATCATGAATAAAACGCGTAAACAAACAGGCAGCGGTGCAGAGCGATATGGAGAGGGGCCCGAGGCACAGAGCCCCCCTTTACTCGGGCTCCTGGCGGTCCCGGTGCACCAGCTGATCAAAGCCCGAGTAAGGGGTAATATTTCTCACTTTATTACCGGTGTCACAGCGTGTCTGTACGGCCGGCGATCACACACTGCTCTGCCCACACTAGCTCAGTTAATGTATCGTAGCTATATAGGATGACTACATGCGAAAAAAATAGACTAAAACACACACTCTCTTAATATTAAAACAAGGCATTTGCTTCAAGATGACATTTTCAAATTGCATTTACGTTTTGTTCCGTCTTCTGTTTGCAGTCCAATTTTAAAACGAATTAGCCTATTTAACGACTATTAGAAATTAAGCATCTAGCCTATCAAGCCTAAACAAACGAAACGAAATTTAAAAAAAAATCCTAACGTTTTAAAATGATTAGTCAAATTAACATTAGTCATTATTTTAGATGAATTCCAAAAGATTGGATTCTTAAGGCTAAAGCGCGTTAAAAATAAAATTATTAGGCCTACTTTATTTTTATTTTTTTTTTAGATATATTTATTTACATAGCCTATCACCTGCACTACATCACAGGCTGTGAACTTATTTTCCTAAATGTATTGATCATGACGTGAAAAACAGACATGTTTGTCAAAACGTTTTGCCTTTTAACAAATTGCAAATGAATCAACTGATTATGCACTTGGCTGAGATTTGATCTGCGACAAAGTTTATGCCATGATATATTCTGGAGAATTTTTACCATTATCTAGGCTATAAACCACTAAGATAACATAAGCGGGTTGATTCACTCGCCCGCTTTTTATGTTTAGCTTATTCGAAAACGATTCCGCGCTAAGAGCATGCGTAATGTAGCGAGTGTAGTTTGACAGGCATTTGATCTCAGCGGTGAGAATTTTTCGATCGATAGCTCCCTCTAGCACTGCCCCTTCTCCAGACTCGCCGTTTTTTCCATTCGGTCAGTAGTCCACCTGACGATGCCACTAATTGAAAGCTTTATTCCCATCACGGATGAGTCAGCATGTCGAATATCAGTCTGCAAACGAAATGGATACATTTGTAATGAGCTTTTATCTAAATATTAATGAAACTTCCCTCGTAGTTTATGTTGTTTCAGAAGTTCTACCCAAAGTGGAAAGCAGATTTTGTTCATATAACCTGAATATAAGACTTTTCATACATTATAAACGAACGATGGTCACTTTTAGGTTATTAAAAAGTTACAAAAAAATATATTTATGGAGTTAAAAGTAAAAGTATTTGTAAATGATTTTTAACAACATATAATGTCATAATGATAATCAGTGTGAGAAAATTATTATTACTACTATTACTGTTATTATGCAGTAATAAAAATAAGTTGTGGCTTCTAATAATGTGATAAAAAAGATTATTGTAAACTATTGTTTTTTTTTTTTTTTACATTTCTCTCTATATTTAACTCTCACTATTACTGCAGTCGAAACATCCCATGGATTTGCATGCCCTACAAACTGGGAGAAAAGACTAGTTCAAAGGAGAGACAGGGGAGGGGTGGTGGCCGCATAGGCGACTGCAAAAGATGGAGTGTGTTCATGTTTTATCTGTTATTCTTCGTGAAACAACACATGTCATCCAAGGGTCCCACAGTCAAAGATGAGCGCTCCCTAGACGCTCATCGGCAGCTGTTTCTGTGTGTTGTGTAAGGCCTTTTGCTGCCATGGCGTGGACCAGCCCCACTATGCCGTTTTACGTGAGAAGTGGCCCATATGCACAAAGTTGCGTGGTATTGATTCCAGATTCCAGACTGGAACGTTTGCACAATATACGCTGACAGAATGTAAATAGCTGAGATTATGAGGTTGAGGGGCGTGCGTGCGTGCGTGTGTGTGTGAAAATTGGAATGACCGAGTCAGTTTATGGTGGTGAATGGTGTCAGTGTCACACAGGAAGGCAAAGGTTCAAGAGGTTTGAAATGAGATTCGGATTCGGTACGTGTCCTTTAATGATATCGAATTGTTACAATGATACATATATTCGCTGTGAAAAATTCAGATGAAGTTAATGTACATACAGCAAAAATGAAACATTTCATATTAGTGAATAATTCTTGTACAAAAAATAATGCAATAATTACATATTACACACTGAACATTTTTATTATTATAAAACAATAAAAAAATAAGATAAAGGGTTATAGAGATTGAAAGAGTTATCGAAATTATTGTCCATCTATATAAGGAAACAAACCCACACAATTTGAAATTGCTCTAAATTCAGCAGCCCTACTCTAATTTTTATTTGCAATGAAATGTAACTATTAGCCACATATAACCTACTTGAAGAACACTATGTATATTGCTTAAAATCAGAAGAACGGACTTAACAGCTCTAACAAAACACCATAAGGTGTTTGGGCCATTAGATGCTGCTGAGGTGATCTAACATCCTGTAAAGTTTAGAGCCCTCTTGTCTTTCACGTTCTCTCGTTTAACAAAGGACCAAAGGAGGATGTAGTTCTTAAGTGTCTTTTCGTTGATTGAGTGACATAGTTTAAAAGGTTACACAAACTGTCTACGTAAATTCTTTAAATTGAATATAAGGAATATAGCTTTAAAAGTTAGTTTTTAAATCTGTGTAAAATTGTTTCTAACTGTAGGAAACTGAATGGTTGTAAATTAGATTTAGTGTCAGCGAAGAAGAAATGAACTATTAAAGATTTCGCCATAGACATATAAACGTATGATCTTATAAAACAAAATGCGTCCTTATTTTATGGCATACTTCATGAAGGTTTCAGGAAACATTCTATAAGTTGTCTTGATAGTTACATGTCAGATACAATTTAAAAAAAAATCATATCATGCTTGTGCTGCTATTCGATATATAAAATAATAAAGGAAAAAGTACCAATGCATATTCCAGAATACGCATCTGCGCCACATTTCTTTTTAAGAAATAAACGCCACCACAACACAACAGTTTTCACAGCATGGCGCATCTCAAAGTACTGACACATGATCTACATATACATAAACAATGCTTAAATGATCAGATATGTACCTTATCAAATGCTTCTCTCGTTCCTCGGCTCCACCAGAATGGACGAATATTAGAAAATGACGAGAAAAATGAAAAATAAAATTTACGACTTTCGAATAGCAAGGTCTGTTTTCTGACTCTCCACATTAACTAAGATATGACAGTTTCTGGGATTTTTGACAATTGGTGTCTTCTGTTCCCTATAAATAGCGCAGAGTGTGCCGGTAAAGCGGTGAGGGGATAGCTAATGGTTACTTGAACGGAAAGCCGCTGATTGGCTTCGGCCCGGAGTGACGTCAGGAGGCTGTGAATAAGGCTGGCTCGTATGCTTTCAGGAACATGCAGAACACCGGAGGCTGTTCGGGGATCGTCATCAGTCCTGCAACGAGATGTCACGCTCATTCCGTTCACACTAGCATCTTTCACCTCTTCTGTCTTACCAAGGAAACAGCACCCGTTACAGAGGGAGTCGCACTTTTCAAAGCGTTTGGCCATTGTATCTTTCAGAGGGACGTAAAAACAGTGGATACGTGGACATGGTAAAGTGCACTCTAGTGTCTCTGGGCTCGCATGTCTCGTGTGCTAGTTCCGTCCAAGACCGGTTGCATTAGATGCTTGTTTATGAAAGACTTTTATGCACATCATCACCAATGCTTCACCTTGTTGTTGACAACGGCGACGTGCTTTTTCCCGCGATGATGTCCTTGTCTTTGTAGCCAACAAGCAGTTGGTGTTTTGAAAGATTTCTCTATGCTGGCTTCATTTATGCATCTCAAAATTTGGCAAGGAAGAGGATGAGAAATAATGACTGACGACTGAAGCACTACCTCATGTGAAGATCCTCTTTTATCGTCCTGATTTTGGACCGCTACAGGTCCATCCACATACACACAAGTGGTGAATATAAATAAAACTTCTTGATCTTTTCCTTTCGATCCTGTTCGCAAAGACTGACTTGGAGCATCCTTCATCATTGCGACCCTTTCCATTCTCTCTGTGGAAAGAGAGGAAACAGGAGCAGACTCTCAGGTTGTGGACACCACGGCGGTAACTGTGGGAGCACATCCAAAGACAATGGTCCACTGCGCGGGCTGCGAGAGGCCTATATTGGACAGGTTTCTCCTTAATGTTCTGGACAGAGCATGGCACATCAAGTGCGTACAATGCTGCGAGTGCAAATGTAACCTAACAGAAAAATGCTTCTCTCGAGAAGGAAAACTCTATTGCAAAAACGACTTCTTTAGGTAAGTTCCTTGCCGAGAGTTCGACTCATAAAATACATCATGTTTTTTTTTTGTTTCTCCCCCCCACGCCCACCCCCGATGTAGATATATTACTGTGATACATGGAAATATGTTAGTTTATTTAATATCATGCGCTTCAAAGATACTGGTATAATTGTCTACAAGAACAATAAAATACGTTGGCAATATTTTTAAAAATCAACACAACAGACATAACTGGTTGTTAAAGAATTTTTACATTTTTGTGTAATTTACCATTTATAGGTTATACATATAAAACCAACATATAATTTTAAAATGAGGTTTCACTTATTTGGTAAGTAGCTTAAAACATCAACATGCCTCAAATGTAATGAATCAACCATTTCTCAGTTACACAAAAATATTAACAGTGCTACTGAAATGTACTGAATTTTCTTCTTTATTAAACTTAAATTCAAAATCGCGTTAAAGCTTTACACATTGCATACGCGTATCCAATTTAGCATGATTTCATTAGAATTTAGGACTTGCATTCACACTAACATGAAGTGTGATCCTAAGTACTGTCAACACGACTGACTTGTTTGATTCTTTGATTAGGACGCCCATTAATTAAATGCTTGTTAATTTGAATTGTTATGCAAAATGACGAGCAGATACACTAATAGTCTGTGTACTCGTCCGCAGCAAGGGTTTTGAAGGAAATCACACTTTGTTTACAGCGAATGGCAGCCAGGGAAGCCGCAGGGATCAATGCTTTGCCAGGGTAGTTGAAAGTGTAACGCGGCCCAGTGGCAGGTTGTCTGCACAGCCCCGCGTGTGTTTGCAGTGGTTCGAGTTAAGATGTGATAAGTGGATTTGAATAATAAACGACTTTGAGCTGGAAACCCTCAGACAATGTAATCACAGACTCAGAATCAACAATCTGTACAGAGAACCACAATACACATTATTGGTCACAATTAAGTGGTGAGTATTTACTGCAATGGTGTTTGTATTGGAAGAATGTACATGTACTTTTGTTAAGGGTGATTGTTAATTATGCTTTAATACACACGAAAATACATGCAAAACAAATCAAAATTATAATAGAATTTTATTTAAGCCTTAAATTTTTTTTATATTTTCGTGAACAGGGCATAAACAATAACAACTGAACAAAAAAAAAAAAAAAAAACTGTGATAGCTATTTTTCCCAAAATAACTGATAATATTAAACATTTACGAACACTCATTTTATGTACACACAAATATAAACGATGCTATTCCATCACCTTGGTCTCAGCTGATGAAAACAGATTCCTTTATATTTGATCTACTGTTTTACTGTGTTTTAGTGACCTTTTTTCTTGGTCTTTTCAGGCGCTTTGGAACAAAATGCGCGGGTTGTGCTCAGGGGATCTCGCCGAATGATTTGGTCCGGAGGGCACGGAGCAAAGTGTTTCATCTGAACTGCTTCACATGCATGATGTGTAACAAACAACTATCCACGGGGGAGGAATTGTACATCATAGACGAAAATAAATTTGTCTGTAAAGACGATTATTTAAGCAGCACGAACGGAAAAGACACCAATCTCCTTTCAGGTGAGTAAAATGAATTAAATGATATGGTATGGAAAAACTGGAAAAAAGAACTGGAAAAAAATGCACACTGCACGCGCTATTATCTCGCTTTATCAATAATACTTAATATAGGCCTATTCAATACTTTATATTAATAAGGTATCTTTTGATCTAAAAAAATATGAAAATGTTTGAAGAGTATACACTGGGCTGTCTTGGAGTCCTTTATTCAATATACTGTCTCACAACAAAAGTAAAAGAAATCTTCAGACGGTGTCATGCGTAATATATTTTGAAAAGCATTTCATTTTTTTATTCCAATTTCAATACAGATTTTGCTGCATTCATTTTCTGGCCTATTTCTAGTCAGTTTGTTTTCTAAAAATCTTTTGCACTGCTGTAGACTAGTGCATTGTGGCAGTTCTTTCAGCTCTAAATACCAGTGTTTCTTTGTTCTTTCTTTGTTTATTCGTTTCTTTTGTTTTATTAAATCTTCTTTTCTTTCTTTTTATTTTTTTCTTTGTGTTTATTTATTTATTTTACATTCCATTGTTTAGTGTCTAACACTTCTCTGGTCCCCATGTCTAATTCTGAGCTTTTTATTTCGACCCCCTGTTTCCGACGGGCCTTCTTTCCACATTCAGTCACAGCTTGCAGTGATCCTAGTTTATCGCCAGATTCGCAAGACCAGCTACAGGACGATGTCAAGGATGGGGAAATCGCGAACTTATCGGACAAAGAAACGGGTAACAATGAAAATGATGACCAGAACCTCGGAGGCAAACGGAGAGGACCGCGTACCACCATTAAAGCAAAGCAACTGGAGACACTGAAAGCGGCGTTCGCGGCGACCCCCAAACCAACCAGACACATCAGGGAGCAATTGGCGCAGGAAACGGGGCTCAACATGCGAGTTATTCAGGTAAACCTACACATTATAACAGAAAAAAAAAAATACATGTAAATGTGCATAATTACACCAATACTAACAAACTGTATTTACTGTATTTGAGGACAAACACAATGAGATAGGCCCATGACGAGAATTTATAGTGTGTGATTCCTAAGACATCCTGTGGTACAAATTTCTCTTCCTGGATGAAATAGAAAAAAGCGCACGCGCGCCTTCATTGTGCCTCTTCTTTCCAATCCTTGAGGCAAGACTATTTGAATAGAAATGAGGACACGTTTTTGCTGGCACCTGTAAATATTTGGAAGTAACATTTATATGGTTAGCCTTTTTATACTTGACTCGAGAGATGGAGAGGCACGCCAGCTGGCATCAGACTGGTGAGAACGATGGGAGTCTTGGCAATGCAGCGCCATCACGTTTTGCGACCACATTTAGACATGCTGTGACGGTTCTCAGTCAAGTGGAAACGCAGAAATCTGTCTCTGTGTCTGTCAAAGTACCTCATACTAGGTGGTTTACAGTGAGAAATTGAGAATCGATCCTTGCTTTTTTTGTCGAGTGAACCGCTGAACAATGAGAGTCCAGGCAATGTGCGCAGTACATTGGCGAATGTGCGCCCTCATTTACGCACGCTATATGGGATTTGTCAGCATCGTTTTAAAGAGCCTCATCTTGGTCTTTTTTTTCGGCGTGAGAGATCCGATGAGAACACAGATAAAGCATCATCATCGTTAAAAGCGTCTTAATAGATTGGTGCTGTGGGGATAAAGCCTTAAAATGAGACTGAACGGAAGATCAAGTGCAGGGAAGGGGTTGAGATTAATAGAGTGGCGAGGTTGGATATTTAAGACCGTCAGAGTAAACTATAATTAGCAAAAGGAATTCAAGGGTGGATATATAGATTACGAAATAATAACTGCATAGAGCCGGTTAATATATCGGTAACCACCCTCCTATTAAGTATTAATTAGAGATTTGAAGTCCCCGCTGCTGCCCTCTCAGTCGGAGTAAATGGAGGGTTAAAAGATCATTAAAGTGAGGTTAGATCCGACTCTCTAACAGTGACGATAATTACGAGTAATCTTGTCACCACAATACGAATGTATTCAGTCACTTCACAGGCCTACCTCAGTAGACTGTGAAGACACTGCTCTGAACCAATAAAAAATGGTAAACTTGACATGTAAACATTAGGCCATAGTGTCAGACTGTTGGGTCTGCAGGTAGGTTGTCTTATTATAATGCACCACTCTTAAATTAGTTTTTTTCAATGCATAATAATAAAATAAATAACAAAAGTGCAACTGCTGCCTTAAATGTTCAAGTCAAATTGGTGCCAAAGGCCTGCAGGTATTTGCATTTCTGTCCACTTTGAATTACTAATAAATAAAACCGAGTTGACCCTCTGAAAACTCTTAAAATTATGTAGAAATGGCAGAAATGATTGTGACAAATTAAATGGTTGGAAACAGATGTTATAATTCTGACACCATTTGAACAGTGCAGATCATAAAATACCTCAGGTCACATACACAAAAGAGGTTAATAAAACTTTTTTTTTTTTTTTTTTTTGTTAAGTGATATGCTTTTTGTTTTGTTTTTCTTCAGAGTTTACGTTACTGTGTATTTATATAACCAAGCACAGCGTCGCAATAAACTAATACTTGTGTAATTATTTCGTGAAGCTCCACATAGCCTACAATGCACACTATTTTTTGCACACTATGCTCCACTATCACTCTGACACGGTTCTGTAAAGTGTTACCGATTTTAGCTAAATGTTTTGATAAACAAATAATAGGTTTACATTGCTATTTGTCCATGTGCACTAGGTATGGTTTCAGAACCGGCGGTCCAAAGAGCGGCGCATGAAACAGCTGAGCGCGCTCGGCGCGAGGAGACACGCGTTCTTCCGGAGTCCGAGAAGAATGCGAACGCTCGTGGACAGACTCGAGCCTGGAGAATTAATTCCAAACGGCCCGTTTTCATACTATGGAGGTAAGATATAGTGGCGTATTGTAGACTTATCTATTTCAAACATTTGTCTGAAATATGTATTTCTTCCTCGCGCGGGGTTCGTTCGTTACGCATCAGAAGTGAAAATGGTTGACTTAGGCGACAAATACACGTTCAAGATGTTTTTATTCGTCTGTTAGTTTGTGTTTTAAATAGTTAAATGGTCTGCAAATATAAATTTTGTTTTGTAATTAGGGGCTTCTGAACGTGGAAAATTAAACTACTGGCTAATTTTTCATGTTATCCATGTGTTTGATGCTTAAATGCTCTGATATTGTCAAACAATTGATTGACATTAGTTGTGTTGCTCCTTGAAGAACTTTTGACGGCTGCTTAGCCGTTCCGTCCATTTATTTTATTTTTGAATCTACAACGGCGTGCATGTTCCGGCATTGTACATATGTCGACATTGTATGTGTGTTTTATTCAGCTTAGTTTAGTTTTATTTCACTTTTTTCATATTTTACCTAGTTTTATTTTTTATATACATAAAAATTATACATTCATTAGGCCTACATATTAATGACAGTATGCCTGGTATAGGGAAGCCCGGGGCTTGTTGTCTCAGGGGGGCTGTATCTTGAATCAAAAGTTCTATTACACACATCAGTGGATTCAGATGTTCATTTCAAAAACCTAGCCTATTAAATTAGTATAAAATTCCTTTTTGCGAATTTTGTTAATCCAACTAAAATCCTAATATTACAAAGTGTAAACAAGTGGCAATAAGAAAAACCACAGTATGAAACAGACTGTCAAAAATAAACCTTCCTTCAAAAAACATTAAGCACAAACCCCTATATTTTCATAATCTACTAGGTTCTTGCCCATATGCGTAAAAAACAAGGCAGTTATTGTTATATATACACTATCATATCAATAACAGCTTTGTTTTATTAGTTTTCAGCTGTTCAAAGCCTTCCTCGCTGTAATTAGCAAAGCTTTGTTCTCCCCACCCAGTTACATTTGTGATTTCGGTGTAACATGTTCTGTGACTAATGTGGCATATTGAGATTTGTTCCAAAGAACGACAGACTACATATTCAATGAATTTTTAAACAAGGAGTATTCTTCTGCTCTTTGTTTCTAAATCTAAACCACAACTCTTGTATCCTTTGTGTATCTGCAGATTATCAGAGCGAGTACTATGGTCCGGGAGGGAATTACGACTTCTTTCCCCAAGGCCCCCCATCTTCGCAGGCCCAGACTCCTGTAGATCTCCCTTTTGTTCCATCGTCAGGACCCACCGGTACCCCGCTAGGGGGCATGGACCATCCTATCCCAGGCCACCATCCGTCCAGTGAAGTACAGCGCTTTTCAGACATCATGTCTCACCACCCAGGAGACTCACCCAGTCCAGAGCCAGGGATACCTGGACCCCTGCACAGTATGTCCTCAGATGTTTTTGGACCCAGTCCGTCCTTTACATCCCTCTCCCTCAACGGCAGCGGATACAGCAACCACCTCTCCCACCCTCCGTCAGAAATGAACGAGGGCACGGTCTGGTAGCTTCTGTGAACGGACATTTCGGCAGAGAGAAATTACGATAAACAGAGGAAGGAGGGAGAGTGGGAACAGGGACACTGGCTGCACATTCTGGTTCTCGTTTTTTGTCTTTTTTCCCCCATTTTTCCATGTCATAAATGTGGTCCGACAGCTCACAGAGAGAGCAGCAGAGGGCAGCATGGGCATCGACATTTACCTTCTTGAACTCGTTGTGTTGATGTTCCGTTTCCTTCTCTCTTTCTTTATCCCAAGTCCACACTCAAGAAGAGAAAGAATTGATACTGTTGACCCGGTCGCTGTATGAACTCAGCTGTGAGGCCCAACGTAGCAGCGTCCCTCCAGAAGCTAAACGCTTGTACCACCAGTTAAACCGCCGCTCTAAAAACAGCGATTGCGACACATTAACAGCGTCAGCTACCGTCAAAGACTTGTCAGCTTTACAGAGAAACACCCAAGGCGGCTGATCTAACGCTAACCTGCAATGTTGACTCCAGGAAAGATCTAAGCCGTCAGACTAATTTATTTATTTGAAAACTCCTCAGACCTCCTTGCCTTTCAAGGCTCTGCCATACTGACACTTAAACAACCTTTTCGACACTAAATATGTTTCTGAAGGCCAGGGAGAAAAAGCTTTTTTTTCTCGTTCTGGACATATCCTGTTTTTTTGGTTTGTTTGTTTTTTCCCAAGAATTCCACCAAATCTGAAGAAGTTAGCCTTCAAAAGGCAAAGTGTTAAAATGTGTATGGATGGTGAACCCTTTATTCAATGGAAGAGAACTTGAAATGTTGATAAATGAAGTCTGCCTTCTAAAATTATTTTAACAAGGGTCTGAAAGGGACATAGAACAGTCAACTGTTTACGTAATATATTTAATTCAGGAGTTAAAAGTATCAACCATGATTTAGAACCTCTTGATCCAGAAAAAATGTTCCAAGCAACCAACCAAACTTTTGTATTGATTTTATTTATATTGTATGATGAAAACAAGTTTGCTGGGGTTGTGGTTCACTGTGCTAGTTTGTACAAAATGTTGTTTACAAAAAAACCTGGAAAAAAAAGAAAAAAAAAAAATCAAGTAGACAGTTGCCAAATAAAAACATAGCACAAATACTGTAAAAGTGCTTTGCACCATTATCTGCAGAACGTGTTGAAACAAAGTGTAAGTGTTTAAAAAACAATGAGAAGTATTGACTTCTTAATTTTTTTAGTCTGCTGAAAACAACACATTCATAAATTGTTAATATAACATACTTAGACCTACAAGTTTTATTTTTGTGTCTTTAAAGGAAAATCCAAACTATTGAAATTGATGGTCAAATGTGCAGCAAGCAGCTGCTAATTTCTTTAAATATCAAATTCTCATGGTATGTCTTTTATTGTTCTAATAAACCTAAGCTTACGTGACCTCCAGTGCATATTAGACCATTCACTGTATAAATACGACATGTTGAACAAATTTGTGAGTTTTTAATAAAATTAGAAAATATGAAATTCAGCTGATAGGTGCTTTTCCTTGGACTAGCTGAGCATCTAAATACAAGCAAGCAAGGGGATTTTCCACGTCTCAAGATGCTCGTTTTATTACTTGGAGGCTGGTTTCTGAGAAATATGGCTTTTGAAGAATATTCCCGAGTGTGGCAGTCTAGCTGAGAATAGCACTGTGAGACATTAGCATCTCTCAGGATGAACTTGACATGGTGAAGGACACCACATAACCCTCAAAAGGTTGTCTTGCTTGCTATATGTGAAACACTCTTGTGATGTCCTTTCATGATACAGCATTTGATAATATTCAAAAAGCATCATTTACTCATCGATCGAATCAGCTAAATCAAATGGTTTACATGATGTCCTGTGATTATGGTTGTGCCATTTCCACTTTGAGATATACTGTGAATGGAAATGTATTTGCCATGTCCTTGCTGAATAGAGTGAGGTTTGCTTTCAGTGCAAGCAGGGTTAAAGGACATGTAGTCACAAGCTGAGTATATTTAAACGGATGATATTTTTTATGCTTTTATCTCGTCATTCTTATCTCTTACAGAAATCTTCTAATTTAATTATTAATTTTGTTAATATTCATTTATTTATTTAAATAATTGAAGTCAAAATTGTGCTGCTTTGTCAAAATACGTTTTGTTGCCTATGTACTTTAGAACAGTAATATTAATTTTTATAGCACCTATTTGACAGTGATTATATCAGTATTTTTGTGTCATACAAGTGCATTCAGAATTTATATTTTGTATGCCAGCGTCATAAATTAATTCATATTTTTAAAATTTTTATTTTGGCTATGCTAACAAGTTTCCCATTTTTAAAAATACCATCTACTGAAGGCCTGATGACAGAGAATCATAACTTTTCAAGAACAATCACTTCACTATACATTAGAAGCACCTCCGAGTCACTCGTTCTTATCTAAAACGTGCAAAATCTTAAAAGATGGCATTAGACATGCAGAGCAACACCTTGGCATCTGCGACAATAGATATACGGAGAAACAAGTTCAAAAGCGACAAACTCATCGCTGAACTCATCTCATTTCATATCTCAATTCATAGTCGGGGAAAAACAAAAGAGTCAGATGAGATTCAGTGATTTGACTCTCAGTGGGGAGCGTATGTGGGGGGAATCCTTCACAGGTACGGAGGCAAGGAAGACGGGCATCAAATTGAGCCTGCTATCTGGGGGAAAAGCCTTTATCTCATTGCAGTGTGTGGTTTTAGTGTGAAGGAGCCCAGCGGTGCCCCTGCTGCACCCAGCACATAATCCACTATGAATTAATCATGGTCCTGAGAGTTAAACAGGCCTGCGGGCCCTCCTGAGCCCGGGGCTTAACCACACCGCTGACTCCATGCTCTGTCACCCGGGAGGCCAAAGCTCTTTAAATTCAAATCTCATATTGATTGAACATCGACTATTGGTTCGGCCTGACCTTGTCGACACATTAAATATAAATTTTAAATCTTGAGAGCAGGATTTGAATACAGACAGGCATCGCACTAATGTCATAATTTTGATGTGATGGTCAGTTGGAGGTGACGGGTTTATGTTGCTTAATACGCAAGGGATGTGTATTTCATGCATAGTTTATTAACTGAGGGGTTTCTCTCTGTGCTGTTGTTATTGATTCCAAAGCTTATCAACATATACATTGCACATTAAATATGGTCTTGTAAAAAGGTGATGTTTAAAAAAAATCTATTTCGCTCAATCTGTTCTTACTATCAGTCATCATAATGCACATAGCACAAATCCAGTGACATACAATTAGCATTTTAGCTGATTTTCATTCTAGCAAAGATGCATGAAGAAACAACAGAATCACATGTAGTGTGATCATCCATCTATAGACAGGATTTTTATTTTTTTTTCCTGAACAATCAAGGATTTCTCCAACATAGCTCATTGGAAAGACTTACCTATACCTTTTTTTAAAAAAAAAATTCTCAAAAAACTCCAAAAATGAACTTATATATGCAATTCACTGCAGTTTACACCTGAAATAAACACTAATTGTAGTAAAACATGAACATATTTCATAATATTATAACATTTAGCGAATATGTCTGAGGTGAATACTTTTTTAGATCTCATATTGACTGATTTAAACACTGTGCTTTGTATCAGAAAGATACAAATAGGTCTTAGAGGACATGTGAATATCTGAAAGGAAATATGTAGCATGTCAGATTCCCAAATATCTGGTCAGGTTAAAAACCTGTGCTATTAGTAACATTTAAAACATTAAATGGATTTATGAGTTTGCTAGAGTAAAACAAAAAATGATAATGGATGTAGATGTTGTTTTGTTTGCTAGAATCAAACAAACATTGACATAATATGTAAACTGTTTCGTTTAAAGTGTTTATTTTTGCTGATCAGGAAAATAATGATGCAATCTAAAAGATAATGATCAGAGTGCAGAATAAATGAGACATCTTTTTGCCCCTTTTGCGCTATAATTTTTCCATATCAAATGAGTGAGGAAAGATAAACACTAATGAGATTAAAAAGATTTTATAATTTTAGTGTGTTATAGTGTGGCAAATCATATTTGCTTGGCTATACAATGGTGGGCCTGTAAGTTATACTGCACAGATAATTAATTGTATTTTCTATTTAACCCTAAATCTTATTTTCATGAGGAAAGTTTGTACATTAAAAAAGGAAACAGTAGCAAACAGCACCGTCACTTTCACAGCATAATTGGTCAGGGCTCACAATCAAGAACTCTAATTTTAATTTAATTTTAGAACTCTAAATCTAATTTTGATTTCAGTGTGACAGTCCATTGAGTCTAATATATTACAAACTCAAATCCTGATGATATGGAGACAGAATCTGCAAATCATATTCAATAATAACTTTGAGTCACTGTTTGATTTTTAGGCATAAAGGATTGTCCTGTTTTGATTCTGTTTTGAATTTTTTAAAATTTTGAACTGTATAATGCATCACTCTTCAAACGCGAATTTGAGAAACTGTTTAGCTAATTGCTGATCAGCAAACTACTAATTTGATAAATGTTAATAATTAATTGTTTGATGACTGATAACAATAACACACCAAATTCCAGGTTTATCCGCAAGTGCAAAATTAGCAGCGGGTCTATAGTCAGATGTATTTCTTGAACATCTTGGAGGGGTCTTTGAAATAGGCAGAAGTCACCCAAAACAAATGTGGCCTTTTCTCTGGAAAACCAGCAGCATGAATATTTTTCACATTTTTAAACATTCATTCCAATTAAAGCGGCCTTGTGCGAGTGCAGCCATGCGGCGCTGTTATTCAATTCCATTAAAATGAATGAAGCAGTGGCATGCAACCATGCAGTTAACAGGAATTAAAACTACAGGCAAGATGACAGATTACAGAGGAAATTGAGTGGTGTACGCTGAATGTGCACGTCTTTGTTGTTGTATTTTACCTGTGTGTGGTAGGAAATGTGCATGCATGCATTTCAACATCTGCTCGGATCCATACAGCCCTAGTGCGCCTCAAGGGCACCTTACGGCCATTAATAGTGAAGGTTAGAACATATTTATTGACATTTTGTTTAACAATTCTTTATGTGATATTTTATAATTAATGCATGGTCAAAATATTTAGATGTAAATCCAAGTGCTTCATTTGTATGGGAAACACAGAATGTGCCGCGATGTGCCGCGGTGTACAGACTTCCGCGATGTACAGACCGCTCCGACTGAACTTCCAGTAGACGGAGTAGCCATGCAATTAATTAAAAACAAAAGCTGGAAACAATTAATCAGCTTGGAATCCCCTCTTCTTTATAGACCTTATTATGAGGACGACTGGATAAGAGAGATCTATGAAATGTAATTTATGAACACTGAGGATGCAGAAGCCAGAAAGATGAATGTTTTAAGTTTTACTCGAACGATTCCTGTTTTTTGTGGAGCTACTAAGAAGGAAAACACCCAAAGCAATGGGAGACATGATAGAAAATGATTCGGCAGCCATTCATGCCCTAAGTTCTTCTGTCCATGTGTGTTACCCAAGGTCACCACACAATGGCACTGTCCACACCTCTGTTCAGGGAACAATACAAAGTTAAACCACTGCTCATAAACATAAAGAACCTTTTAAAATCTCACCGACTAGATGAGATTGAATAAAACTGAGACTGTTATCGACTGTATATGTGGTAATCATCACCCTTAATTTACAGTAAAATACTCCTATTTTGAATACTGTGTTTATTTCAGTTACAGACATTAGGCGAGAGACGGCCACTCCAGCATGCGATCACATGGACTTATGTCCCATTATTTGTACTCTGATTAGCTCCAAGTGGCTGAGGAGAGCTCTGTGAGAAGCACTTGGATGCTTCTACTGGTCTGTAGGGGGAAACAACATGTTCTTGATTTGTGTGTCGAGCAGAGGAAAGGGCTGCGTTTAAAAGGATAATGTCAGGCAGGCTTTCATTTTACTGCCTTTTCACCTCAACAAACAAGTTTTCCTGTCTGCTTGATGAGGTGCCATCACACAGCCATTTAGTTTTTGCCTTGAGAAAAACATTTAAGTGTTAGCTCCAGACCTTGACACGAGAGCAACTTTGCATTATGGGTTTAAATGCTACTTCTGTTGCATTATTGTCCTCAATCAAACATTCTTCATAGGTGTCTTCACTTCGTCAAAGTGGCAACTAGAGGAAAAATCAAATGTCAGACAAAGCAAATGGCTAGGTGCTTAGAGGCCACAGTCAGGACTGATACAAATGCATCTGACGAACACGTTTGAACTGTAACTATGTTCTGTGTGATAACAGTAATGGGCTTTCATGGCGATGAGTGCAGTGACTGTCTAATGATTTTTATACAAGATGCTTTTGATGCAGGGCAATAAAACACATTATTTTGCACTGAACAAAGCATTAATCAAAGTGCAGCTGAGAATCAACGGTTTGTCAGCAGCCTTGTTGTAGAAAGGTGTATATTCATTTATTTGAAAGAAATTAATACTTTTATTCAGCAAGGATGCATTAAATTGATCAAAAGCGACAGTAAAGACATAACAAAAGATTTCTATTTCAAATAAATGGCGTTCTTTTGAATTTTCTATTCATCAAAGAATCCTGAAAATAAAAATGTGGCACAGTTTCCTTAAAAATATTAAGTAGCACAGCTGTTTTCAACATTGATAATAAGAAATCAGCATATTATAATGATATAATGATTCCTGAAGAATCATTGGAGTAATGACTGCTGAAAATTCAGCTTTGCCATCACAGGAATAAATTACATTTTAAATGATAATAAAATAGAAAACTGTTATTTTAAATTGTAATAATATTTCAAAAATATCTTTTTTAATTGTATTTTTAATCAAATAATTGCAGTCATTGTGCAGTCACAATTATTTAGAGTCATTTCCTCACACTATTCCTTATGATTTCCTATTTTATCTGTATCAATAAAAAACAAAGTTAAAAGTTACAGTTACAGTTAAGGATCAGGGACAAAAAATGACAAAATAAATACATAATGAATAGTATATTTCTGATAAGCTGAGTGCAACAAAACAATACAGAAAACATTGCAAACAACATTATAATGCAATTCTTGTATTTTATGAACTGAAGAAAAAAAAACCTTTACACTGGACATGTTATGTCTATGACAGCACTGACAGCACACGGTCTCTTTCACCTCTAGTTCTATGAAATAAATCATGACTGATTAGCATCTGGATTCTGGCAGATTTTACCACACTCTCTCTCTCACATTCACATTACTAAAACACTGTTTTAGTATGTTGTGGCAGCAGAGGCTGTGTCCTAAAGCAGCCAGTTCTGGTTGATGATTTACAGCAAAATTGCTTGTAAATTGAAGAAGAAACTGTTTTGCAGACCTGGCAGCTTTCAAGCCCTGCTCCCATTTGTCACCCAGCATTTCCTTTTGTGTATAGCACAGGAATTAATTAGCTGGTGCTGCCGGAAAAGTTTACGGCCATTATTTATGGGAGATGAAATGTCTTGGACAGAAGCCTCTCTCTGGCCTCTCTATTTTTTTTCCCTTGTGTTGTTGTTGTTTTTAAACTTTTGTCTTGCGACATCAATTTAGATTTTGTCAGCTGTAGGTTTTCTCTGACAGGTTCATGCTGGTGTGTCCATAAAAGTGACTCAGTGATTACTGCTGCA
>JAFVLL020028588.1:0-40720 GCA_021397915.2 Tor tambroides | reverse complement strand
TTTATATATATATATATATATATATATATATATATATATATATTTTTTTTTTTTTACTGAAATTTTTCTACAAAAAATAATTTTATTTCAGTAAACAAAACAAAATTACAGCTTTAGTTTAGTAACAACAACGCTTTCATTAATCAATTCCACATGGACAAAATCTTTTTTTCAATATCCTGTTTCATTGAGAAATATGTCAGATTTTAGAAGTAAAATGGGTTGCAGCTTTAACTTGAACTTTGAGTTAGTTTAGATTATTTAAATTTGAAATTTTCAAGTAATATTTATGTTTTAGTTTATTTCAACTTTATTCAGTCAATATAAATGATTTTTAATAGTTTTGGTTTAACCACACTGTTGCATTAAAATCAAGTCCTGGCTTACATTTTTCATTCTCGTTCCATTTCCTGTTTCATTCAGAAATGTGTCAGATTTAAAAGTAGAAATGGGTTGCAGTTGCAGCTTCGTGATGACTTTAAACTGTCACAGATTTGTGATAGTCTCACATGTGTATCGGAATGTTTACCTCTTATTCTCCCTGATTGGTCAGACTGCAGACAGTGGCCACGCCCCTCTGTATGATGCCACCCCTCATGTAACCCGGCCTGCAGGGAAAGAGACACACACTCAGCCTGAAGGGGCTCAGATCAGTGGCCTCTTGTTGTGAGAGCGGGGTTTGTTTATGTGTGTGTGTGTGTGTGTGTGTGTGTCAACAGGACAATAGCGCTCAGTGTAAATCCAGTGCGGCCCAGAATTTTATAGTTCTTTCTCACAAACCAATCCAAGCGAGAAACAGCCTTATGCAACCTTAATCAACATGGCACTGGCAATCTGCTCCCACACGGCACGGCTGGCTGCTAGTCTGTCAGGTTGAGAGCCGGGCATCTGGAAAGCGTCTCTGAGGAATTCTGCTCACACGCTGTGATGTAGCAGGGTGAGAATGATCTGATTCAACCTGCTGTGTTACGTCAAAATAAAAGCTTTAGCGTGCTCTGAGAAGTAGTTAGGGATTAATCACAGAATAAACGGCTCAGAATAAGAATTATATCAAGAATTAAAGGGCAAAAAGCATTTAACATGAAAGTTATTTATATGATTTGAAGTCTTTTAAAGCAATGCAGAGGGTTTGTGGGCGGGTTCTTAAACTGGGTTCATGAGTATTAATTAGCTTGCACTGTTGTTGTTTCTGTATTCTATAGTGATGTTGCCTAATTAATATTCATGAGGGAAACATTAATCTTGGTGCTATTTACAAATTGATTGTCTGTGTAAATGTGCATTGTAGATGATTTAAAGTGTCAGTATCACGCCAGTTTTATGTTTGCTCAGATATTTTTACAGTATTTTTAACATCTTCAGACAGACCTCCAGGGATTTCCAAACTGGAAGTTCAGCATCAAAATAAGGTTAGAAATAAAACAGAGAAAATCAATTAAATAATTAAAACTGACTGGCCATTTCTCAGCGTAAATCATTTCTCCTGAAATCGCAGTCAGGTGTTTATTATTTTCACTCAATTCACAAGCACAAATGATCATGTGACTTCATTTGCATAGTATATGTGAAGTTAGCGTAATAACATTTTCTCATCTGTTCAAATTTGATTCCAGTCAAATATAAATTGCTTAAAAATGTTTTGGCACTTTGTTTCATGTGAGTTGGCTCTAAAGATCAGCTGTTGAGTTTTATAATGCACAATCAACACACACTCATTTTTTTTTAAAGAAAGCTGGTAAAGTTTGCCAGATGTTCATTGTTGGGTGTTTAACTAGGTGTCTGTTTGAAATGTACTTGTGCTCATGGAACAGTTCAATATGGTTCCATGTTATTTGCCTTGGTCAGGTGCTGCACTGTTAAAAAAAAAAAAAAGGTTGAGCCAACTTAAAATTTTAAGGCAACCAGCTTCAGCAGATTTTTGAGTTCTCTCAACTAATTTTTATAGGAGATTCTCAACTTTTTGTTGTATTAACTTAAAACAACAAGTTGAGAAAACTCAAAAATCTGCTGAAGCTGGTTACCTTAATTTTAAGTTGGCTCAACTTCTCTTTTTTTTTTTTTTTTACAGTGTGGGCCTCTTTCATGAACATGGGGTGTTTTATTGGAAAATAAGGTGTTCTGGAAAACACAACAAAAGGGCAGAAAAATATACTGTATATGTTTACAACAGTGAACTTTTGCTACTTTAACAATATGGAGAGCTTTGGTTATTTGTGCTTCATATGCAAATGTTTGGTTTTGTTTTTATGGGCATATCAGTGTTATTTTTGTATTATTACTTTAGTAAAATATGAGTATTTATTCATATTTTAATTAAATTAATCTTCAGTTTTCATTTTAATTATATATATATATATATATATATATATATATATATATATTCTAGTCAGTTTTAAAAAAATTTTTATCAACTAATCATATTTCATATAATTTCAATTAACAAAAATGTTTTTTTTATACGTAGTTTTTCTTTTAATTAATGATTACAGCATTGATGCATGTAATTTCAACTTATTAGTTGTCAACATTTGTAAAAAATGAATCATAAGAAGCGTAAATGTTTAAGTTTGTTTATCATCTAATACTCATATTTCATATTATTCCAGCATTTTTTATTAACGATAACAACATTGGTTCATATATGTTTAATGCAGATTTTGTAAGAGATTCAAGAAATAGTATTTAAGTTATTGTTTAATTGATCTTTTTCCTATGTTTTTAGACTGCAGTGCTTAAAGAAACAGTTAAATATTGACACAATTTCCCATTTTGACAGAAACCGTCCCTTTAAGACATAGAAAATGAAGACAATAATTTGTTTAAAAAAAAGACATTAAATTATTCATGCCCAAAACACCATTAACTCTGGAACAAGATGACACTTTTGGCCGACCCACAAAACCAAATTGACGGTTTGGCTTCAGCAGTACTCACATAAAACCAGATTGATTTATTCAGTCAAGATCTGGCAACCAATCTTATTAGTTGTGTGAGATGTGTGTCTATGACAGATGCAATATACTTGTTTAAAGCCATAACCAGCATTAGCTTATCATTCAATCTGCAGAAGGCTGGAGCAGAATTGATTTGCGTGTCAGTTTGTGCTTCTCCAGGAAAGATTTCAGCAAGCACCAGATCGAAATGAGCAATTTCTAAACTAAAAATAGCCTTTGTAAATGAATTTCGTGGTCAATATGTTCGACAGAGTCATAAAATATAGCCGCCCCCAAAATAGTTTTGTTTTCACTGTTGCTTACAAACAGAGTTTAGGTATTTCCTCATTTGTTTTCGTGATTGTATGTATGTGTGTGTGTGTGTGTGTGTGTGTGTGTGTTTGTCACGCAGAGCCCAAGGCTGCAATCTTCATTTATCAAACCACACCGGTTGTCACGTTTCCATGGCAACCCTCAAGAAGATGATGAGACGACTGTCTGGCATCATTCTGGCCGCTGCGTCTCTGATGTGACCTCTGGTTCACGGCCTGCATTAATGCAAGGCTGCATTGCGCCGAAGGCGTTATTGGAAGTCGGTTGGATGGTTAGCTTGCCGGTCGAGACTCTTTGAGCGGTTAATGCGCTGTTGTTGTTTGGTGGTCGCTGTGGGTTTGTGTAATGTGATTGGGTGAGTCAACGAGGTTTCTTTCTCTTAAATGGGTCAGTGTATTAAACCCACATGACAGATGGACCAGCCCGAGAAAAGAGAGCATAAAGAACAACCGAGTAATGAAACGGAAGGATGAGGCGAGATATTAATGAAAACCCAAAGATGGAACAAGCAATGTGATCTAAAAGAATAAAATGAAAAGGCTCTTGTTCTCTGTTGGTTTAACTCCGGGGGCTGTTTTAATGCGTCCTCCAGGGTTGACTTTGCTTGAGATTTGTCTGAATTAGACGATCAGCTCCCGCCAGGACAAATATCCTTCGCTTAGTTTCCTAGAGACCCGTTGGTCTGATTCACAGAGACAGCGGTATTGTAGAAAGCAGGGGAAAAAAAGCTCAGCCAGTCCAGCGAAGTTCAGACTCAGTTTAGCAGATGATTTGGCTGAAAACTTGTCTAGAACATGTCTGAGTCATATTTCATACAGATAACAAGAGAAATGAGAAACAAATTGTATTTTGCCTGAAGAAACCGAAGCCTGTTTTTTTAGTAAGGTTTCATTTGTTAACATTAGTTAACTACGTTAGTTTTTCTTAATTAATATCTTTATTTATTTATACATTTGTAAGATCAAAAGTTGTATGGTAACATTAGTTAATGAACCATGAACTAACACAAACATGAAGAATTAACAAAAGTTAATAAATACTATAAAAATATATTTTTCATTATTAGTTCATGCATTAAATTTGCATTTTTCATTAAACTTAACAGTTTCAGCAAAAAAAGACCTAGAAATAATCCTTTTCTGTTTATATATTTGATCTAAAAATCTAACAAATATAGTAATATATAATATAATAATTAAAAATATAATAATTCTTAAAGTGACTCATTCTTTAACACATTTCAGTCTTTTAATGCAGAGGAGCTCTTCATGTGACAGAATCCCTCTTTGAGATGAAAAGAGTATGACAGAGTGTAAAAATCACACTTTGATTCTGTGAAGTTCATGTCCAATTAGACTTTACGCATGGAACAGTATGAGGCGAGGGGAAAGGGTGCTAAAAACATCTTAAACATTGTGCATAGTTTGAATAGCAGCAGGCAGCAGCCAAAATTAACTTTATGTGAGAAAATGAATTTAACATTGCATTTTTGTTTCTGCACTCGTGGTGCAGAAATGTCAGGCTTCAGCTTTAAATGAACCATTGTGTTTTTATTTTAGCTGCAGTGTGTGTGTTCATCTGATTTGGCGCACACATGCGCTGGCATGTTGAGGTGCGGTGCATGTGGGCATTTTGTGTTTGAATGCAGACGTTTCGTAATCCTTCCCCCACAATCATTTCTGTCGTATCTCTACTGTAAACAGAAACAGCAAACTGTTTTTAAGTTGACGTGCAGTTCAGAAGTGTTTTTCTGGTAGCTAAAGACAGACACGAGTCACCTGATGAGAAGTGTGATCGAGTGTGTCAGAGGTTGGTAATAGTGTTTTTTCTGTAGTAAGCAGCTCCTGGAATCTGTAAAATCACTGTATAGTCAGCAGTCTGCTTGGAGAGAGAGAGAATATTATATTTTAAAACATTATTTTAAGACTTGTACTAAAGCTGTGAAACTATTATTATTCATTATATATTTTATATAAATTTTGGCTTTGTGTTTAAATATTGCTGAAATAATACAAGAATAAGCCTAAGTTAATTAGTATAAAAATATACAGCTATGGGTAAAAAAATGCAAATATATTGGGTCAAATCGAGCATATTAAGTAATAAAAAATTTGAAAAATTATTAAAATGCAGAACAATATATATATATATATATATATGTATATATATATGTATGTGTGTGTGTGTGTGTATACTATATATATTATTATGTATATAGTGATGATTTCAGTATTGAATTATCTATAATAATACTAATAATAATTATTATTCTACATTGTTGTTTTGGATTTTTAATAATTTCTTTGCATTTTTTAAAACTTTGTATGCACTGTTACACCCAATTTATTTGTGTTTATATTTTAATGCTTATTAACATATTGTATTGAATTATTACTAAATTCAGCTGGAATTGAGTTGTCTCCTATAAGTTTTCCATTAGGAGAGCTGAATTATTTCCTATGTAGAAATTGAATCTTCATCGGCTACTTCTAAGGTTTCATTTCTGTTTAAGTTTTTAGAGGTTTTGGAGCAGAGAAATACTGTATGTACAATAGATTTAGGTGCGCTGAGAATTTGGTCTTGATGTGTTCAACCTACACAAGTGCATATTTGCACACTTCATACACAAAAGTACATACTTTTGTTCTTGCTTTCACTGATTGCATAAGGAAATGATGAGGAGCGTTCCTCATTTATAGAGCGAGCGGTCGCTGGGAGTTTTCGTGTGGGCTGAAAACCCCCACGGCAGAGCGTCATTAATTCATGGTTAGCAGCTTACACACACACACACACACACACACACAAACAAACAGCGATATTCTCACTTACCATTTAATACGGCGAGTGCATCCCGGGCCATTTCCGGCACATGTTGGAGACTGGTTAAGGCCTCACCCGAGGCTATCTGCAAATGTCTTTTGTATGAAAGGAGCCTGTCTGCTAGCTTTACTTCATGACCTGTTTACAATAATGAGTCTCAGAAGTGCCCTATCCGCTGGGGGCAAAGACAGCAGGCCAGTCCTGAGCTCAGCCAGAACAAGCACATCACATGCTCACTGACAGAGAGATGTGTGGGACGCGGATGAAGGAAGGAGACTGTAATTATGTGAAGGTAAAAATTAGCTAGCATCAGGGTTGATTTAGTTTAAAGCGTCAGTTCAACTAAAATCAAAATTCTGTCATTGTTTACCTTATGCATAATACTGTACATTGGTAACTAGTCCATTATTAGCTGACATACTGTAAGATTTATTTTTTTAATGCATCCATTTTCAATATGTAATTGTGCATATTCATTTTTCTTATTTTTACATTCAGATCGCTGTACCATTGCCATCATTTAACGCTCAAAGATTTTTGAAAACACTAAAAATATTGCAGTTTTGTAATTGTACAATGTAATCTAATACATAATCTTTATTAAAGATTGTTAATATAAAAACAAATATTTTTACTGTACATTATAATGTTGTGATGCCTAATTTCAACTGAAACTTTGAAAACAGTTGATTTTACTCCATCTATATTGACAAAATATGGGTACTTCTAAAAAAAAATTTGGGTTCAATAAGATTTTTCATGTTTTTGAAAAAGTGTTTCATGCTTACCAAGGCTGCATATATTTGATCAAAAACAGAAAAATAAATAAATGAATAAAATGTATAATAAAATTTTATATATATATATATATATATATATATATATATATAATGAAAAAAATTAAGTGTGTGTATAGATAGATAGATAGATAGATAGATAGATAGATACACTTGTTTGGACACAAATCATATGGAATGATTTTACAATATACTTCTTGTTGCTTTTTTGTTGTTTTTGGAGTTTGACAGCACCTGTCCCCATTCAATATCATTGTATGGAAATGAGACACAGTCTATACATTTTCTATAGTATTTCATAAAAGAAATAATCCAAGTAAACGATGACAGAATTGACACTTTTTGAGGTGAACTTTATCTCTAAAGCAAAGAGACATGGTGGAAGCAACTCACAGTCCATTAACACACTGGAGTCTGAAAGACACAGATTCGTCAGACTCATTTGGGAGTCCATTGGCTGCTCTAAAGTGTGGCTACACAAGATTTATGTGTGTCACTGATTTGCCCCACTTACTTTAACAGTTCCCCACTGTGTCCCAGCAAAAACATGCCAATGTGCAGGTGGTGTGTGTGTGTGTGTGTGTGTGTGTGTGTGTAAAAGCATTGTCACTGAGGAAAACTGTGCCCTTGAACAATGCATCTCACCCCAGGAGTCTCCACAGAGACGAACAGAAATCCCTCTGGACAGAAAACACATGCTAAATTGCAAGATGGCGTTCATTTATTTGCATGCACTCGGATGCTATCCATGCACGTGTTAAATATATTCCTGCTTACCTGTGCACTACACTTGTTTTCCTCAGGCTCTGCTATTGGCCTCAAACCACATGATATGGCGAGGGTCATTTCTTCTCATTAAAATTCTGCCATTAGTCTTTCTGCCGCTGCAGGCAGCTCTCAGGTCTTTATTAATTGCCGTGGGATACTGTATCGACTCAAATACTCTGCCGCTGTCCGGACTCCAGCATGCTCTGGGATACTATCGAAAAATGCGGCATTTGATCATGCTTTATCACAGCGGCTAATGCGGAAAGCACTTTATTCACACCCATGCCTGCTGAATGATGCAGCCTGACAGGTTAACAGGGAGAAAGACTCGTGTACAATGATAATGCAGCACAAAATAGTTGTTTTTTACCATCAGGGAATTGAATTAAAATTTATATTATATGCATAAATGAAAGTGTATGTTTTGGGTGCTGTAACTCTCAACTGTGGTTCTTAAATTTATAATAAGCTTTTAGCTTCTTTGCAGTTAAGCTGTGGTATGATGAACAAATGTTGTGCCTTGTTTTGTGGTCTTGGCTTTTTTAAAGTTTAAAAAAAGTGTTAAAATTGGGGTCAGTAAGATTTAAAAATTTTTTTTTTTTGAAAGAAAATAATACTTTTAGTAAGGAAGGTTGCATTAAAGTGACATAATTGAAAAAAACAAAATATTTCTGTTTCAAATAAATTCTGTTATTTTAAACTTTCTTTTAATCAAATAATCCTGAACAAATATTGTATATTCTTGGAATAACCTGCACTAACAAATTATACATATTTTGACCAGGAATATGTATTTATAATCAATGTGAAATCCTTATTTACTTCCTCAATGCATATTCTTGGTCTTAGCAAACGATCAGTTCCGATGCATAGAATCCCCCTTCCTTTTTTTCTCATTGCATATCCAGTTTCACTTATAAATATGTCAAATTATAGAAGTAAAAATGTTTGCAGATGCAGTTTCTTGTTGACTTCTTGTTGAGATCCTAAATGGGTTAAGTTGTGATTGCATGCTGCAAATACTCCATGCAGTTCACATTCAGCTCAAATTTAGACTAAGATTGTATGCATAATTATGCAAAATTTCCTGAAATAGTTTTAGATTAAACTTAATTTGAACTACCCTACTCTCCCTATTATTGAACACCTACGGCATTGAGTGGTGTGCATTGCAGGACCGCAGGGCTCCGTCTGTAAGCGCTGTGTGTTATATGTGCGTTGTGCTGCTTTAGTGAATTAGCAGCAGCACCCACTTCATTTTCTCAATGAAGAGCATCAGCGGCTGTGCGTGGGTGTTTTTGTGGAGTATCTTATCTCACTGGAGCAGCGCTGATAGCAGAGCTGAGACTGAATGAATCCTCGTGGCTTTTCCTGTCCCGAAGTAGCCCACCACATCTGCCCTCCAGATAGAGAAGATACGCTCAAAAGCTTGCTCTGAATATCTGATGATTTACTGTCGAGCATCGCTTTCGGTATTAGGTTAAAAGCATGATGCAGAACTTATTTGTGTAATAAGCATAAGATCTAGTCTTGTCCTCTGCTAAATGTGTCCGTCACATAATAAATAATCTGCTTTTCCCAAAAATACCCATTCAGGTTTAATCATGCACGTTATATCTTTTAACACCTCTAAATTCACAGATTAATTCAGATGCGAGGATGTTTTATCTCCGTTTAACCCGCTTGATAGTTTGTGTAACACTTAAAATCCAAAAACTAAATAAGATTAAAATAAATAATCATGTCTAATCTGTGTGAAAGTGAGGTTTATGTTTTAAATAGTAGTGCAGAGATGCTCTCAGGTTTAAAGCGTTCGCACTGGAACTGTATTTGAAAGGTTTTGGTGACATCTAGTGGAGAAGTTATGAAATATTTTTTCATGTAGTGATAGTACTGTATGTCTTTCTGCTCTGTTGTTTTTGAGTAGACTGTAATGTAGAGTCACATTTAATTAAGGATATGACACTAAATGATATGAATATTTCTAAATAACCTGCTGATATGTTCTCTTCTTCTCTTGCAGACACAATGGTCCTTGTTTTTTTCCTGACAGTAACAACTCTACAACCAAACACATCCATTTCAACAGACGAAAATAACAATGGTAAGTGCTCATCATTATCTGGAGTTAACGTAATAATAGTATTAATAATAAAATGAGCATTGCTGTTTTCCTCTCTAAATCCTTTCAGTTCTAAATGCAGAGCGACAAATTTGTCATATATGAGAAATAGTTTATTAAGCAGTTTAACCTTCACTGAAGATAAAAAAAGAATGTTCTTCTCAAGAGTACTTGATTCTGATTGGTCAGTCACATCATTTTGCTGTCAAATAGTGCTAAATTGTGGGTGTAAAGTAATTCCAGTTTAATTTTTCCAGTTATATGTATGTACATATTTATTTATTCCTTCCTTCATTTTAATATTTTTTTTTTTTCACTCTCAGTTTCCCATTAATTTTGATATTTTGATATAAAGTCACTTGTTTGGTTTCATTTAAGGTGGTGCTAGATTTCATATTTGAAACATTTTAAATATGTGTTTGAAAATATATTATTATAACATTTATAATATTATATATAACATACTATATAATAACATATTTAAATATATATTATTTCTTTTGGCTACAGATTGATATAAATTTTGTTACTGTAGCTCATATGGCAATGCTAACATCAGAAAATGTGTATGATTATTATTTATTAATTTACTTATAAACATATTTTGTCAGATCTTTGTTTTCAGAAATAATTAGTCATTTCATATATGTGACCCTGGACCACAAAACCATTTTGTGGTCCATCTGAAAGCTGAATAAATAATCTTTCCATTGATGTATGGTTTGTTAGGATAGGACAATATTTGGCCGAGATACAACTATTTGAAAATCTGGAATCTCAAAATATTGAGAAAATTAAAACTTTAAAGTTGTCCAAATGAAGTCCTTAGCCATGCATATTACTAATCAAAAATTAAGTTTTGATATATTTATGGTTGGAAATTTACAAAATATCCTCATGGAACATGATCTTTACTTAATATCCTTATGATTTTTTGCATTTAAAAAAAAAAGATAATTTTGACACATATAATGTATTTTTGGCTATTGCTAGAAATATACCTGTGCTACTTATGACTGGTTTTGTGGTCCAGGGTCACATATATAGATATTTTTTTATTTTTGTAATTTTTTTACAGTGATTACAACCTCTAAGAATTGATTTCACAATGTAGGCATTACTCACAAAATGACTGAAATAGTCATGGAAACTGAGTGGCCAAAACCAGCTTTTTGTAGTTGTGTAACATTTCTCAGCGAGGTGATTTTTGAATCCTCCCTGGTCGTGTTCAGCATTTCTGCATCCCATAAGCATCAGTGTGGCCGTGTGGATTTGTGTTAAATCTGCGGTGGATTACGCAGGCTGTGATTTTGGGCTGCAGTAAAGTGCTGATCTCAGGGTTGAGCGAGTGATTCATGTCAAACCTGCTGTTAAATGAATGAGCGATGCTTATCCCGCAGTCAAAACAGCACCGGGCTCTCTATTAAATCACTAATAATGCCTTGGCTTGACTGGCTGCCATAGCTCACTGAAACGCTCAGCAGCTAAGTGTGGCCGTTCCGGCTCCAGCGGCTCTGTTCGCGGGCCAGTTTCCTGTTCTTTTGTTCGCTGTGGGTTTAACTGCCTCTCCTTCTTCCTTTAGAGGACCCGGTGCAGTCCAGCGCACCCATCCTGCTCATACTGCTAGGTCTGTCCGTCTTGGTGCTTTTTCTGGGGTTGCTGACCTGGTTTTGCCTCAGGTACGACACACACACACACACACACACACACACACACACACACACGCACACGCACACACAGACACACACACGCAAAGGCTCCGAGTCAAAAACTGTGAGCCTGTCATGCTTACAAGCTCTGCCTCTTTCTGATTAAGGGCGGGTCCAGGAACTGAGACATACTGTCACACACACATATTTATTCATACACAGCCTCAGCGAGGTAAACCCTCAGATTTGTACATGGTAGAGAGTGTGTCGTGTAGCGTGTGTTTGTGGAGAAACAGCGCCTCTGATGAAAAAGAGCTCGAGTTTTCGTTGGTGAGACAGATTTGACGTTAGGATATCGTCTCATGTGTTGTCTTCATGTTTAAAACCTTATGTTCTTCATTTCTTTTAGGTTGAAAAACCAGAGGAAAGCTGTCATCACAGCCGTCGACAAGAAAGTACCAAATGGCATCCTGGAAGAGCAAGGTAAGCGGCCGCTTTATCTACTTCGAACTGGTTTAGTTGTTTAATATATGATAAAGGCAACTTGTGGTTTTGAGAGCTCTGCTGTAAGTAAGACATCTTGGCAAGTTTCACTTTATCAAATGTGCTATATTCGGCTTCCTGTTGCCTCAAGATGTTTTGAGAGCAGGACGTGAGCTTTTTTGTGAGCTGCACGTGCTATTCTATATCGAACGACTCTATAATTGCACTAAAAATTCACTTTGACTGAGGTTTATGGGTCGTCATATGGTTTTTATGGTGATTTTTTGAGGATTATGCTCACCTGCATACTGAATGTTTGAATCAATGACCAAACCTTTGATTAAAAATACATTTTTGTGTTTGATTGACACATTTTTATTTCACAAACTGTAGTTTTTATTGAAAAATCTTTACTAAATCTCTAACCAACCCTTTAAGTACGGTGAATTTAGGTGCCAAAAAAAAATGGCCCAATTATCCTAAAAAAAAGACTTTTAAACGGTTCCGCTTTACAATAAGGTTCCATTCGTTAGCATTAGTTACTAAAGATGAACTACTGTAACAATGAAAAATACATCTAAAGCATTTATTAATCTTAGTTAAAGTTAATTTACTAATACATCAAATGTTGTATTTGTTAATGTTACTTAATGCACTTGGAGCTAATATGAACTAACAATGAACAGTTTTATTTTCTAGCGTCAACAAAGATGAAGAAATACTGTAACAAATGTGTTGTTCATTGTTAGTAAGTGTTAGTTAATGCATTCATTTATGTTAACTAATGGAACCTTTTTGTAAAGTGTTACCTTTTAAACTCTACTTTTAGACAAGGCTTTTCTAATAGTGAGAAAATATCAGTATTACGAATCATGAAACGTTGTTTATATTGGCTAAACTGCATGTACTGATTTATTTATTGTTTTGGTTCATAGATACAGAGGTGTAACAAGGTGAAACATACTGGAGTGTTATTTGTGGTTTCAATATCTAGCCTATATTTCCTCAAAAAATATTCAAATCTGACTAAAACCATGTGAAAGAGGAAGAAGGTTCATTTTTAAACAGTTGTTCCTGTTTGCTTTTATTAGAGTTTGCTTGTTTGACACAAAAACTGTGGCTCATGGTTAGCCAAAAATCACAAAAGAGCTGTGTTTAAGACCAGAATTGGGTTTCTTAGACAGCAGTGAGATTAAATGGAGATCAAACTGAGACTTGGGATTTAGTCCCCAGAATCTCAGTGTTCTCCTGAGAGACAGAGCCTCATAATGTCCTCTAGATGTTCAGATCTCAAATTGTGCTCAGATTTTATGCTTATCTAGAGTCCGGTTGTCGCTGCAGATTGTGTGTCTTGTCGAAGGTCTAGCAGATTTATGTAATAGACTTCCTCTGCACTCTTTCTCCTACTATCCTGACGGAAATCTCTCTCAAGGAATATTTCGTGAGCCAAGACGAGAAACCACACGCTCTAAACAGTCAGGAAACGCTAGTGTTAAATGACATTTACTGTGTTGAATCCAGTTGGCATTTCGATCAGAGAGATGTTTCAGTGTTCAGTTGAACGTCACACCTGTGTAAGGGAAGTGGTTTACCGACTTTCTCCAGCTTTCTGTGCCACCATTTGTTTGCCTCCTTGATGTACACTAACATTAAAAAAAATACAGTAAAATACAGTAATATTGCGAAATATTATTACAATTTCAAATAAGTGTTTTCAGTTTGCGTCCATTTTAAAATGTAATTTATTCCTGGGACGCAAAGCTGAATTTTAAGCATCATTACAGTCTTCAGAGTCACATGATCCTTTAGAAATCATTCTCATATGCTGATTCTAATATGCATTTATTATTATTATTAAAGTTGAAAACAGCTGTGCCTCTTTGTATTTTTAATTTTATGAATAAATAACAGAATTTATTTGATATAGAATACTTTTGTAACATTTTAAATGTCTTTAGTGTCACTTTTGATCAATAAAATTAATCCTTGCGGAATAAAAGTATTATTTTCTTAAAAAAGCATCCTTCTGACCCCAAACCTTTGAACAGTAGTGTTTAAGTCTGCAAACATGCTTTTTTTATGCAGAATAACAAATGGTTTTATTTCTTTAAGTCTAAGCGCTGATGTAACACCGCTCACTGTGTGTGTGTGTGTGTGTGTGTGTGTTTGTGTGTGCAGTATGTTGTATAGAGGAATATATAGATGTGGATAAAGATGAGGATGAGGATGAGGATGATCTTGGCTGGCCGTCAGAAGGTCAGGTATATGTGGTGTCTCATGAACGGGCATGAAGTTTATAGTCTAATATCTCTATAATGTCTAACATCTCTCCCGCTCTAACCTCTAACCTAATGGTTGTGGGTTTCTTTCGGTGCTATGAGGGTCACTGGTGGTTTTCCGATTTATGTTTTGGAGGTATATGCATATGCTGCTTTAAATATGCCTATAGTTCTTTTACAAAGGCCTGCTTTTATTAAATAAAATAAAATGATGGTGTGAGCATGTTTGTTTGTTTGTTTATTTGTTTCCTGGGTGACAAAACCATGACTGTAAGTTTGACATGATATTCTTCAAATAAATATGTATTTAGCAGACTGCTGTTAGATATTGGACAATTTCTTGTCTAAATTATGGAATTTAACATTCTGAATCTAATTCTAGAGATTTGTTTTACCCTAATATCAAACCCAGTCATATTGATTGATAAAACAGACCAAATGTATACACACCTCACCTGTATGTTTATAACACACACACACACACACACACACACACACACACACACACACACACACACACCCATCAGTAATGAAATACTATATAAAATAAGGACAGGGAATGTGGTGTCCTCAAATAGCAATCAGAACGTTTCTGTGTTTATACAGTGATTCTATAAACAAAAAGTCAGTTGCAGATATAATAAAATTAGATATTTATTTTTTCACTACTTATGTAGTGAAACAAACATTGGAACCTGTCAATCAAATTAGTAAATTGTGTGTGTGTGTGTGTGTCTCAGTTGCTGAGGTGATTGTAGAAAACTTGTATTTCAGCTATGAAATCTCTTAGAAATTCTTTATTTTTCAAGTGTTTGTTTATAACATTCATGTACTGTATTCTTCCACAGAGCAACAGACGGTGGTCTTACTGCCCAGATCCCCTTCCACATCCAAAACATATCTCCCCATTCCTGTAGACAACTTGGAAGACGAGTATCGGATACGCTCGGCCGATGATGGGAAACTCTTCCGGGAAGAGTACAACGTGAGTGTGTCTTGAAAAAATATTGATCATGGATAGAGATATCAAAAATATGTTGATACCAAGTTGATTAAACAACATTGAAAATAAAAACCAAAATCAAAACCCACACACACACAAAACGCAGAAAAATTATCACAACTTCGGTAGCATTTTAGAAGCCATTTAGAATCCAATGTGAAATATGAAATATATATATATATATATTAAAAAACAGCTAATTTTACAGGCCTGCACCATCGAATCAGTTTTAATATATTATTTAATAATGATGCAGTGAAGAAAATGCTAGCTATTTTAATTGAGAAATCATTGAAGGCTGAAAACCATTAAATAAATAAAATTTCTATGTATATATTTAATGGTACCATTTTCAGTAGCATAGTTTTGCTGTGGTATCGAAATTGGTACGCAAATTCATGCAGTTGAGACAAAAAACAGCACATTTTAATGATCTGAATCTTAACCGAATAAATCAGTTTTAATACGTTATTTAATAATGATGCAGTGAAGACTTTAATAGTGAAATCATTGAAGTCTAAATGCCAAACATTCAACATTTTGCTTAATGTTTATCTATTATTTAGTATAGTAGCATGTTTTGTAGCATTTTAGTTTTTCTGTGGTATCAAAATTGATGGTCACACTTTATTTTAAGGTCCAACTCTCGCTATTAACTAACTATTAACTGTGACTATTGCCTCAATAAACTCCTAGTTTATTGCTTATTAATAGTTAGTGAGGTTGTTATGTTTTTGTATGGGGTTGAATTAAGGGATATCTAAAATATGCTCGTGCAGAATAAGGCATGAGTACTAATAAACAGCCAACATGCTGGTAGTATGCATTCTAGTTAATAGTGAGAATGGGTCCTTAAAATAAAGCGTTACCAAATTGATGTTAAGATTCATGAAATTACACCGCTATTAGTATCAATTACTAGATTTTTCATGAAAACACCAATCGTGATGATCTGAACATTGTAAAAATAGCCCATTATTGTTGTTCACGCCGATTACATCACTAGTTTTTCAGTGTGTTTAGTGGCACGGCTCAGTGGAGAGACTGTTATTTTGTTTGCGGCTCGTAAAGAAGCTGATGGTGCATTATGGTGCCGTTATTAACTGGCAGAAGCATGCATTCGTATGGATCAGCAAATATCCTTCTACATTTGCTGACAGATTACTGCTCTCATTTCCCACTGAGAATTACTGGAATTGAGATGTCGAGGAGTCATCAGGCATTGAGTCATTCGAGAAAGCCCCTCTCTCCTGCTTTTAGACGCATGATTCAAGATTCGCTCCTCTCACAGGCCCGTGATTCAGGAACACACATTGAATGAACCATGTCAGTTTTCTGTCCCATGGAAACCATGTTTATACTCAACAATCTTAATGGCCACTTAAACCATTTAAGTCGGAATGGAAGCGGATCTGCTGGTTAAACAGTGGCTTATGCATACAGGAACAAAGCGCCAGTAATATGCATTTAGGCTATAACAAAATGACAGGTTTGGTGGGAATTTGAACAGCATGATCAGTTTTGCTCAAATGCAGAATTCTGTAAGAATGCATGGGTTAGGTTAGGTAGCAATTCAAGTGCAATAAAATTATGTGAAATCAAATAATGTCTCAGGTGCTTGATCCACAGCAATGCATTTGTGTAGAAACGAGAGAGTTCAGTATACACATTAAACACAAAATGCACAGTTTGCAATGAGTGTCAGTTGAATTTAATGTACGAAATGCTTTTAATTATAAAGCAGAAAGCGTACAGCATCTGTTATTCCCCGACAGTCTCGAATCCCAATAAAGATCTATCCGACTTGGCGTATAAAATTAGATTATGGAGGTATGGCATTGGTTTGGTGTTAACATGTATAATTTTATCGTTGACAGTCATTACCAGGGGGTTCGACTCAAGGAACATGTGAAGAGGCCAATAAAGAAGAAAACAAGGAGAAAAACAGATATCCAAACATCTTACCTTGTAAGAATTCTCTCTCTTTTTATTTGTCTTTTCTTCTCCTAGTTCACCTGTTAAGTCAGAGTCTTGAGACAATCTCTCTCTCTCTTCAGGAAAAAAATAATTTAGAAAAAGAACAAAAATATTGAATGTATTATTTAATACATAATACTAATTAATATAAGCAGATATTAATACAAAATAAAACAGAATGATTTTTATTACTGTATTATTGCAATTCTTTAATAACATTAAAGAAAATTGTGGATTAAAAAAGGGTAGTCTTCGTCTTTTTCATGCAAAACATAATTTTTCTCTTTGTTTTGGATTGTAGACAAAGTTATTTTTAACCTTTGTGAGATGTTCAAGGTATTTCAGGACCCCAAATGACATTTGCTTAAAAAAATACGCTTCATCTAAATGGCATAACTCTTTTCACACGTACTATATCAACACACAAAAATGAGAACAAGTCACACTCAGGATGTACGGGGTCCTGCATAGGAAATAAATGGGTGGGGATAAACCTTTTTTTTTTTTTTTAATTTGTCAAATAAAGTCACGAAATCACCCATAATGCACAGAAATTAAGTAGCAATAAAGTAATCACACGCACCCCAAATTGAGGCAAATAAATGTAAAAACAAACAAACAAAAAAAAAAAAGTCAGTGATATTACATGTTAAAAAAAAATCAATTTCAAATTCAAAAAAACATCAACAACAACAATTTACAGGATTTTGGTACAAAATCAGAATCAGAAAGAGCTTTATTGCCAAGTGTGTTTACACACACAAGGAATTCGTCTTGATGTCAGGAGCTTCCAGTACAGAAAGTACACACACAGTACAGACATACATATAATTTAAGGTAATAAAACACTAATAATAAAGAGAATAGACAAAGTGCAAAAGAAAATATCAATAGACAGAATTGTGAATGTGCATATGTGCTATTTACAGATGAAAAGGTTGTCTAAGTCACGTTTTACTGTCTGGCGCACCCCAAACAGCCCCAGTGTACACCCTTAACAAACAGAGATTCACCCTTGTATATGTGACCCTGGAGCACAAAAGCAGTCTTAAGTCACTGGGGTATATTTGTAGCAATAGCCAAAAATACATCGTATGGGTCAAAATTATCGATTTTTCTTTTATGCCAAAAATCATTAGGATATTAAGTAAAGATCATGTTCCATGAAGATATTTTGTAAATTTCTTACCGTAAATATATCAAAACTTCGTTTTTGATTAGTAATATGCATTGCTAAGAACTTCATTTGGACAACTTTAAAGGTGATTTTCTCAATATTTAAATTTTTTTTGTACCCTCAGATTCCAGATTTTCGAATAGTTGTATCTCAGCCAAATATTGTCCGATCCTAACAAAATTGACACTTAAGACCGGTTTTGTGGTCCAGGGTCACATATATGATATGAATGATTTCATGATGTAAATTATGCTCTGCTTTGCTGTTGTTGCCCACATGTTGATTTTGGGTGATATCAGACTGAAGTTTTGCCTCAGTGCTGCTGCCGCCCTCACACATCTAACACAACTTCTCCAAATAAAACATTAATCACTTTCAGTTCCTTACGCCCACATCCATGGCATTTCAGTTTTTACTTTTATTTTTCATTTTTAAAAGCTTTTGTCTTGTAAACTTTTTCCATCAGGGTCTGAGAAGGGGCTATCAAATATGTGATTATGTATAGAAATAAACATCTTTTTTGGTCTTTCCCGTTATCCAGATGATCATTCCAGAGTGATTTTAACACAGATGGATGGAGTTCCATGTTCAGATTATATCAATGCATCATATATCGATGTAAGTGATTTGTAAAGCTTTAGAAATGCATCAGTGCACTGTGAAAATTCAATGCGTCAGTGTTTAAACATGCATTCATATGTACTTATTCAAAATACAGTTCTTGGGAACGTGAACGTAAAACACGTTTTGTTGTAATGCATTGCATCATTTAGTGAAGCAAAATATATGCACCCCTGTTTGCATTTAAATGTTGGTTTCATAATCTAGTTCTTCTTTCTTCCCAGGGTTATACAGATAAGAATAAGTTCATTGCAGCACAAGGTGAGTGCATCTAAATATAAAAATAAGATTTAGTGAGCAGTCACATGACTGACAAGAGTTTCAGTAGCTATAATAAGACTCGATAAGATGAATTCTGTGTTTCAGGTCCGAAACAAGACACGGCTGCAGACTTCTGGAGAATGATATGGGAACAGAAATCAGCTACTATTGTAATGCTAACTAATCTGAAAGAGAGAAAAGAGGTAAGTGTGTCCTTTTTTGGATTTCTGGTCCGTTTCCTTTTGTCATTACTATTTTTAGTGACTGTCTGCACACTGATTTTCAATTAACTACAAGTATAAATAGTATGTTTCATTATTTGTACTTTGTGTGTTTGGTAGTAGTAGTATTTATTTGTACTTCTGCCATTTTATGTCTGGTTCTCAAACACTTTTAATGGTAAAATAGGTTTATTACATTTTTTTTCAGTGCTGAAACAGTCTAGTAATGGAGATCCAAAAAACAGCAACCAAAAACACCCTTTGACAAACTCAACTAGATAAAGATACAGTGACTTTTCTTAGATGATTCAGAAGATGAGTCTCATTTTCATCTTGAAAAGTTCTGAAGTATTTCATATTTTAGTGTATGACAACCTACAATAAATTTTTTTTTTTTTTTTTTTTTTTTTTTTTTTTCTTTTACTTGACTCTAGTGTTTTTAAAAGTGTTGATTTTTTGGGAACTTGCATGGAAACCAATGTGAGTCAATAAGACCCCAACACAAAAAGCTGTACCAATTTTCATACAGCCTTTCCAAAACACATCTATGTGTGGAAACTTTGCATGCACATTCATGGCCTTAAATGAGAAATATTCACCAAATTTCAGTAAGAAATACATTGTACCAGTATTTCGAGTTTTGAGTTTAAAAGTCTAATTGACTCAACAGATTTCTTAATGCTGCATATATATATATATATATATATATATATATATATATTAGAATTTTAAATAAAAAATGTATGATTTTAATTTAAATTACGGTTTTAAAATTACATTTTTGCACAGCCTTCATACTTATTCCATATAGTTTAAAAAAAAGCATCGGTATGCAAATAAAATCACTACAGACCCAGTAAATTATATTTGATTTCACTTCAGTGTCTTTCTATAAACCCGATTTGTTGAACTTCTTCAGTAATAAGCCACAAGTGTTTCCGTTTCGATCGTCTCTGATGTTCAGAATTCCTCTTTCTCTCCTCTCCATCACAGCCATGAGCGTCTCTAGAAAGACGAATCAATAAGACAGAACGGAGAGGAGATTAAAATCAGCTTTGGGTCAGGCTTGGAATCGATGATTTTAATAATGGCTGATAAAGCTCTCTTTGGCTTTAACCTAATTAGTCAGCAAACTATCATTAAGAGAGATTTATCCTGCGCTCTTGGGCTGAATAATGCTGATTGACAGACAGACTGTTTTAAAAGCTCAGATTAGCATCATGGTGTCTTAGAAGTCACCTTTACTCCTCTAATGCACTTACAGCTTCTCAGTTCCAGTGTTGGACTGATTTACTCTACAGGATTGACATGTAATGCGTTTATGTTTGTTTACAGAGTGAAATGTTTTGACCTTGTGTCGTGTTCTCTGTTTTATAATGATTAGCAGAAGACGTTCATGTCGCTGTTTTCTTGTCTTTTGTTTGCATTTTGCCACAGACATTGCTATATTAGTTGAGTCTAAAATTATAAAAAAAAGAAAAGAAAAAAAGTGAGATATAAACTGAACTAATGATAACTAGTCATATAAACGTGCTGTGTTTTTCTCTGTAGGATAAGTGTTATCAGTATTGGCCTGATCAGGGATGCTGGACGTACGGTAACGTTCGTGTTGCCGTGGAAGACTTTACAGTTCTGGTGGACTACACCATACGCAAATTCTGTGTGCAATATGTAAGTCTGAACACAAGCTAGAGATATAATGTCTGCTGCTGTTATATGTGTATGATTCTGCAGGGGATTTTCTCTGTTAATTCTGTGTTTGTGGCTTATCAACTGTCTGCTTTGTTTGTGTGTGTATATGTTTGTTGTTTCCTGTGTCACCACACACTCACCCGTCTCTGTGTCCACCACAGCAGGCCAGCGACGGCACCAAAACGCCTCGTCTGGTCACGCAGCTTCACTTCACCAGCTGGCCGGACTTCGGCGTTCCCTTCTCGCCCATCGGCATGCTGAAGTTCCTGAAGAAGGTGAAGCAGGTGAATCCGTCGTACGCTGGGCCCATCGTGGTGCACTGCAGGTGGGTTGTGTTTCACGTGACTGCTGTACTCTTAACAGACTCTACACGACTGTGACCAGAATATCAGGCGAGAACCCGAGCTGTGGAGAACGGCACGTCTGGTGTGAAGTCTGATCATTTAAATGTGAAGTGTGACACGTTTTGGTCTGTGAGATCTTAATGCGAAGATGCATTTGACCTTTGTTGTGTCTTGTTCTCTATTTTATAATGATTAACTCAAAACTGTAGTTCAAAACTATTTCCTTCTACATATATATATATATATATATATATCTTTGCAAGATTTGACATTTTGACTTTTTATTAGCTATGTTATGAATCATTCATTCATTCATTCATTCCTTTTATTTATAAAGCACTTTACAACTGCACCAGCAGACCAAAGTGCTGTACAATCAACATACAGCTACAAACATACATACAATCCAATTAAAAACACAGAAACTAGCCCAACTCCTTGAAAGCTAATGACAAGAAATAATTTTTAACCCCAGCTTTGAAAACATTTATGGATGTAATCTCTCTAATCTCAGACGGTAGGCTATTCCAAAGCCTTGGACCTGTAACAGCAAAGGCCTGATCCCCTTTCAGCTTTAAATGAGTTCGTGGGACAGTAAGAAACAATTTATTTGTTGATCTCAAAGACCTAGAAGACTGAAGTAAAGTAATAAGCTCAGACACATAAGCAGGAGCCATTCCATCCACTGCCTTGAACACATACAACAGAACTTTATATTTTATCTTGAAACTCACTGGTAGCCATCTGAGAGAGGCCAAGATAGGAGAGATGTGTTTGACTTTTTTTTGCACTCACAAGCAGCCTAGCTGCTGCATTCTGAACTAATTGTAAGCATGAAATAATGGTATGACAGGACCCCACATACAAAACATTACAGTAGTCCAGACGAGACAATATAAAGGCATTAATAACCTTTTCTAAATCTTTCATTGACAAAATAGGTTTTAATCGAGCAAGAGACCTAATCTGAAAAAAACAACAACTCTTAACCACAGCGTTAACCTGCTTGTCGAATTTCAAGTCTGAATCGAACACAACTCCTAAATTCCTTATTTGGTCATGACAGTAGGTTGACCAATGACCTAAATAAGTGGCAATGTCTGAGCATCCTCTGGTGGGGCCAAAAATCATATCTGTTTTACTTTGATTTACCTGAACCAAATTATGAGCCATCCAGCTCTTCATCTCTTCCAGACATGCCAAAAGTATATTTGAACCACAGTTCTCTCCATGTTTCAAAGGGAGATAAAGTTGTGTATCATCGGCATACAAATGCTAAGACATACCGTATTTCTTAAAAATCGAGCCTAGAGGCAGCATGTATAATGTACAAAACAATACAGGGCCAATAATAGAACCCTGAGGAACTCCACAGGTAATAGAAGCTGTAGATGAAACAAAGTCACCATACTTCACCGAGAATACTCTATTCGCAAGATAAGACACATGATGATGTATAATGTTCAATTAAAAGTCATTGATAATTGAATTCAATGTTAACAATTATAAAGCAGTATTATTGTAATATATTTGTACTATATTAAAGCTATGTTATATAGCTTATATATTATATTATATTATATTATATTACATTTGTACTATCTATCTATCTATCTATCTATATATATATATATATATATATATATATATATATATATATATATGAAATTAATTAATTTATTATTATTAGTAGTAGTAGTAGTAGTAGTAGAATTAATATTTAAAACAAAACCATCACAATAAGTATTAAACTTCAGTGCATAACTGAACTGATTTTTGGCTGTATATCATTAAAAGCTTTTTTTTTTTTTTTTTCCTAACGTTTGACATTGAAGCTTTATCAAGAGCCCAAACTTCCTGATCAAACTTCTTCACAAAGTAGCCTAACAGTAACTTGCAGAATGAAAGTGAATTTGAATTTAAACTTCAGTAAAAAGGACAAATTTTACATAACGTCCATCCACAGTAATTATTTTCGAGACCTTGCAGACCCTTTTGCGTCAGTCTTTAACGCATGCATAATTTATTTTATCAGACAATGATATACATTATTCAGAACGATTAGCATGTGATTTGAATTAGGTGAATGAAGGTCTTTTCTCGCTGCTGATTGGTCATATATATATAAAGTGAATTGATGTAGGTCAGTGGCTGTGTCGGTGACACAATGGCCAGTCTGTCCTCTGGTCATCAGTGTCTGTGTCACAGTGTTGACCGTCTGCCCTCTTCCTGTGTCCTGAACAACCAAACACAGCGTCAGCAATACCAAACACTTCACTTCAGTTCCTGTCAAAAGCCCTATTGAGGGTTTGTTCATTCGTTCAGTTGATCACTTGTGCCCTCTAGTGGTCAAAATGTTTGTCTGACAAAGATCATTTTTAGTGTTTGTCATTGCTTGTGTGTAGATATATCCCTGAGTGTGCGAATATTCCTCCCTTGCAATTATTGGGAGTTTATTTAAAGTAAAAACCTTAAGAAATCTGTTTCATGGTGTCAATGATAATGTCACAAAAAAGTACAACTTACAAAAAAGGTGTCTAACTTTGTGTCTTACAGTATTCCACCAAAAAGTTTCAATTGTTACAGTGACAATAACAGTTAAAGATTAATTTTAGTTTGAATTAAATTACAACCCATAATGTATTTGTGCATGTTTAATAATTTAATTATCAGGAGTGGACCAAAAATGGCTTTAATAATTTTCAACATAAAATGCTAAATAAATAAATGGTCTAAATATAGTGTAATACTTATATTTTTAAATATAATATAAAACAAAAAGAGAAAATTCAAAAAATTCTATTAGAAAAATGATTTATGTTTATCCATCAAGATAATTGATTTGTATTGTGAAAAGTGGTAAATAATATAATACAATATAATAATATTTATATTTATATTCATATTACTAAATATATTATAAAATATAAACATACTGTATGAAAATATTCTACTATATATTTTTTTAAAATCCATCAAGGTCATTGATTTATATTATGAAAAAGTTGTAAATAAAAACATAAATAAACAATGAAAGATAGTCTGAGTATAATACTTGTATTTCTAAATATAATGTTAAATAAAAACATATATAAAATATTCTGCAAAAAAATTATATTATTTTTATATATATTAATTTATTTTAAAATTTTTAATGTGAAATTTAATTACAGTTTTAAAGTGAACATAGAAAGAAAGAAAGAAAGAAAGAAAGAAAGAAAGAAAGAAAAATGTTGTCTAAATAATTTAAAATGTATCTATAAAAATAATATAAAATAAAAAGATTATACTACAAAAAAAAAAAAAAAAAAAAAATATATATATATATATATATATATATATATATATATATATATATATATATATATATGTCAGGATCATTGATTTATACTGTATTGTGAAAAAGTGGTCTCTGTATGATAATTGTTTCCAAAAGAAGGGTTGAAAAAAAAAATCTTATTTTTGGAAAAACCTGCATTGATAACTCATTCACAGCAAGAGCAGTAAATGATATCATGTTGTCATATTGTTTATATTGTGAATAATTGCATCTGTGCTGTTTGTCTGTCAGTGCCGGCGTGGGCAGGACAGGAACGTTCATCGTCATCGATGCCATGATTGACATGATGTACGCAGAAAAGATTGTGGACGTCTTTGGTTTCGTGTCACGAATACGAGAGCAGAGATCGCAGCTCATTCAGACGGATGTGAGTAGAGCATGTCATTGGTTTTTGCATGATTTTTTTTTTTTTTATCTCCGTTGTTATTATAGAAAGAACAGGTGTCAGAAGTAGTACCTAGAAGTCATACATGTTTAACACTGTACTGAAAATCTGGTTTGTGTCGTAGTTGCAGTACTCCTTCGTCTATCAGGCTCTGCTGGAGTACTTCCTGTACGGAGACACAGAGCTGGACGTTTCTTCTCTGGAGGGTCACCTGGACAAACTTCACAACACCAGTGCGCCTCTGGACCGCGTGGGCCTGGAGGAAGAGTTTAAGGTGAGCGTATTAGTGGTGTGCAGTTGTTTACTGATCTGGTTTTGACAGATTATTAATGCATTTTTAACATTGGCTTTGCAGAAACTGACAAACATGCGTATAATGAAGGAAAACATGAGGACGGGCAACCTGCCTGCCAACATGAAGAAGAACAGAGTCCTTCAGATTATTCCATGTGAGTTTAAGATCATCTGTGATTGTGAAGATCAAAACCCTACAAACAAACCTAAAAACATATTTAATCTCTTCCTTCCATCTAAAATGTATGCTGGGTTTGTTTACAAGGAAGTTAATCAGAAATCTCTCTTCCTTTTCCTGTTCTGCTTGTGACTTCAGTTGTAATTGTGAGACAGGCAGTTCAAAACACCACAGAGTTTTTGCTAGAGGTCAATTTACGTCTTTTCTCATTCATTTCTTCAGATGATTTTAACCGAGTCATCCTTTCGATGAAGAGAGGGCAGGAGTTCACCGATTATATCAACGCATCTTTCATTGATGTGAGTTTTTCATTACACTTTTCAAGTTACAGGGGCGGGTTGTAATAAAAATATTATGAAAATGAACATTGTTTTCTTTTCAAATAAGACTAGGGATGTTTTAAGTAAATGAGGTCAATTTTAATTTATTATTATTATTTTTTTTTTTTTATTTAAAAAATTCAGAAAGTTTTCTTGAGTGTGGTTGGGTTACTCTATGACTGGGTCCGAAATTAACTTTTTGCCAGTTCACCACCAACCATAAATATTTCTTACCAACCATGAACCTGTATTTTCATTATTTTTCTTAAAATTGAATATTTGTGTCCTTGTGACATTTATTTATTTATATATTTAGCTATTTTTCCATGCATAATAGTGACAATCTGTTATATTAAAAAAAATATTATAATAAAGAAAAAAAAAAAAGGATGACCCTGTATATGTGTGCATATGGTAAAACTACCACAAAGGGTAAAAGTTGGAAGAACGTGTCATGAATTGAATTGAATTATTTACATTACTATTCAAAAGTTTGTTTTTAAAAGAAGTCTCTTATGCTCATCAAGGCTGCATTCATTTGACCAAAAATTCAGTAAAAACAGTAATATTCTGAAATAATATTTCAATTTAAAATAACAGTTTTCTATTTGAATATATTTTACAGTTTAATTTATTTCTGTGATGCAAAGCTGAGTTTTCAGCATAATTACTCCAGTCTTCAGTGTCACATGATCCTTCAGAAATCATTCTAATATGCTGATTTGCAGCTCAAGAAATATATTTGATTATTATCCATTATGGAAATAGTTATGCTGTCGAATATTTTTGTGGAAACTGTGAACTGTGATTTTTTTTTTTTTTTTTTTTCAGGATTCTTTGCAACAGTGTTACATTTTGTAACATTGCAAATGACTTTAATATATTGCAGTTCCTAATAAACTGTCAAGTTATCGTTTTATTTACACTCCAAAGCAGTGCTCATATTATCTTCATGTGTTGGTGTTTTGCAGGGGTACCGGCAGAAGGACTATTTCATCGCCACGCAGGGTCCTCTGGTGCACACAGTGGATGATTTCTGGAGGATGGTTTGGGAATGGAAGTGTCACTCGATCGTGATGCTGACAGAACTGCAGGAGAGAGATCAGGTACACACACACAGACACACACACACACATTACAAATCCAGTCTCACACGACTTCCCAGAGTAAATCCTGTCAGCTTTGTCATTTGGTGTGTGTGTGTTGCAGGACAAGTGTTTTCAGTACTGGCCCACTGAGGACTCGGTGACTTACGGAGACTTCACGGTGGAGATGAAAGGAGACACGCTGTGTGACACGTTCAGTCTCAGAGATCTGCTGCTCACATATGGCCCGGTGAGCGCGCATTATGAGCTGATTCGCACTGGCGTTTTTTCATAATGTTTGCATTCTGCATTCAGACTGCATTTATGGAGTTAATATGTGAAGGAAGCTGATATGAATTGTAATGCATGTTTGTGTGTGTGTGTGTTCCTAACAGGAGAAGCAGACACGTTTGGTTCGGCACTTTCATTTCCACGGCTGGCCAGAGATCGGGATCCCAGCCGAGGGTAAAGGGATGATCGACATCATCGCAGCGGTGCAGAAACAACAGCAGCAGTCGGGCAACCACCCCATCGTCGTGCACTGCAGGTACAGAGCACACACTTAACTAGCTCTCTGAATCAAGACGTACTATACACCACAGATTCCCAAGCAGCTGAAACCCTTTGACCTAAAATATTTACCGTACTTAAAGTACCCCTTTTCAGTAATTTATTACTGAACTTGAATTTATGAACTTTATTTTTGAACTTTAAAACTAACTTTTATTTAAAAATTCTTTGTTGCATTTTTTTTATTTTTACAGTTCAATTCATCAGTTCACAAACTCCTTGAAGTTTTGGGATACTGTGCTCTAGACTAATTAGAACTGTACAGATTATAATTAATAAAGATTAACCCAAACCTTACCACTATAATAAAACATGTTCAGAATGAAATTTACTAATTTACTTTATCAATCATTTTTAGCAATGAAGAAACAATGCCACAGATTTTTCCCCTTTTATCCCCAAAACTCTGTTTATTTTAGTATCATTATAGTTTTACTGTTTTTGAATGTATTTTTTGTTTTTATTTTCAGTTTTCATTTAAATCTTTTACTTTTAGAGAATTTAAAATATACAGTTGTGTTCAAAATAATAGCAGTGTGTTTAAAAAAGCGAGTAAAGCTCAAAATCCTTATAATACCTTTTACTTCAATACACACAAATGCATTGGGAACACTGCACATTCTATTCTGAATCAAAACATGAAGAAAACTTTAGAAAATTTGTTATTACTTTACAGAAAGTGAAGAAAAAGGAATATTAGGCTGTTCAAAAAAATAGCAGTGTCTGCATTTTTCTTTACAAAGTCAAACATTTACTGTATAAACAGAAAACTGCTTGAAGATTTAGCTTTCTTGTGAATGACTGAACTAACAATGTTTCTGAGAACTGCTTCAGATCTGTGTTGCATGGAGTCTGGCAGCGGTGAACAGGTATTCCAGCCCAGGACGATTACACTACATACCACAATTCCTCTGCATTTCTTGGTTTTGCCTCAGAAACAGCATTTTTGATGTCACCCCACAAGATTTCTATTGGATTAAGGTCTGGAGATTGGGCTGGCCGCTCCATAATGTTAATCTTGTTGGTCTGGAACCAAGATGCTGCTGGGTTACTGGTGTGTTTGGGGTCGTTGTCTTGTTGAAACACCTATTTCCAGGGCATTTCCTCTTCGTCATAAGGCAACATAACCTCTTTAAGTATTCTAATGTACTCAAACTGATCCATGATCCCTGGAATGCGATAAATAGGCCCAACCCGTAGTATGAGAAGCATGCCCATATCATGATGTTTGCGCCACCATGCTTCATTGACTTCACAGTGTACTGTGGCTTGAATTCAGTGTTTGGGGGTCGTCTGACAAACTGTCTGCGGACTCTAGACCCAAAAAGAACAATCTTGCTTCATCAGTCCACAAAATATTGCACCATTTCTCTTTAGGCCAGTCAATGTGTTCTTTGGCTAATTGTAACCTCTTCATTTTTTCAACAATGGGGCTTTGCGGGGGCTTCTTGCTGATAGCTTGGCTTCACACAGGCGTCTTCTAATTGTTACAGTACTCACAGGTAACTTTAGACTTTCTTTGATCACCCTGGAGCTGATCATTGGCTGAGTCTTTGCCATTTTGGCTATTCTTCGATCCATTCAAAATGGTAGTTTTCCATTTTCTTCTACATCTTGGTTTTGGTTGCCATTTTAAAGCATTTGGTATCATTTTTTGCACTTTTTTATATGTTTTCCCCTCTTTAATCAACATTTTAATCAAAGTGAGCTATTCTTTTGAACAATGTCTGGAACGACCCATTTTACTCAGATTTTCAGAGAAATGCACAGTACAACATTTGCAGCCTTCGTCCTTAAATAAGGGCCACTTGTTTGACACCAGTTTTTTCACAGAATGATTTACCTCTCTAATTAAACTCCACACTGCTATTATTTTGAACATGCCCTTTTCAATTAATAATTCAGTTACACAGAATCAACAGCATGCATGTCACGACTGTTGGGTCTATTGGTTTTCTATTACTCTACCACACCTACTAGTAAAATATTTGCCATATAGAAATATAATTTCTACCAAAAACAGTGATTGATCTGGTCAGTGATGTTGGACTGCTATTATTTTGAACACAACTGTATATATTTTTTGTATTTTTTGTCATCTTTATATGGAAGCCCATTTCCACCACTGAATAAAAAATAAAAAAGGTTATTGCGACTTTTTATCTCACAATTGCGTGATATAAACTCGCAATTGCGAGTTAAAAAGTCATAATTCTGAGATATAAACTCGCAATTCTGAGAAATAAAGTCGCAATTCTGAGAAATAAAGTCAGAACTGCGAGATATAAACTCACTTTTTTTCTCGCAATTGCGAGTTAAAGTCCAGTTTTGAGGGGGAAAAAAAGATTAATATGTTCTCAGAATTGCGAGTTTATATCTCACAATTCTGAGAAAAAAAGTCAGAATTGTGAGATAAAAAGTCGCAATAACTTTTTAAAAAAATTTTTATTCAGTGGCGGAAACGGGCTTCCATACCTTTAGTACCTTTTTATATACATTTTTATTTCAGTTTTAGCTATTTTAGTGTATCAAGTTAAACTAGAATAAAATTAGTCATTTTGGCTTGTCAGCTAGCTGAAATAGAAAAGTTTTTTTTTTTAATATATATATATATATATATATATATATATATATATATAATATATATTTTCCAGTTAACTGCTATATTATTTCAAGTAACTAATATGGTTTAATAGGGTTAGGGCTATAATTTAACCCTTTAATGTGCATTTTATTATTATTATTTAACATTTGCATTTAATTGGGAACCTTTATGAAGCTGATGTTCTTGTATTCAGTCAGTACTTTCCTGACTATACTGTCTGTGTGGTATGTTTTTGTGTGCTCTGCAGTGCCGGAGCGGGTCGGACCGGTACGTTTATCGCTCTCAGTAATATTCTGGAGCGAGTGAAAGCCGAAGGTTTGCTGGATGTGTTTCAGACTGTGAAGAGTTTACGAATGCAGCGGCCACACATGGTGCAGACAGTGGTCAGTGCAAACCTTCATACACTTCATATCCATTACTCATTTACATACACAATCCATCACGATCATCAAAAATCAATCACAGTAATCAGTCGTTTCTGTCAGAATACTGCAATAAAACGGGTAACTTGCTGTTGTAATTGACCTCGTTCATCCCAAGCAAAACTGACAAAACGGCTGAAAGTATCTAGCAGCCTTAATAGGCAACTTAAATAAATTAATTCATTATATAGGTAATATAAGTAATATCAGGTCATAGAAATTCATTAAATAATAATAATGTAAATTATTAGTATAAATTAATTGGCAATATTTATTAATAAATTAATATGAATAATATTAAAACCGTGATTAAATAAAAAGGATATTTGTAACAGCAATTTCATATTAATTTAATGTTAATTAAATGTATTATGATTTAATACAAGTAATATACATGAATTAAATAATAATATAAATTAGTAGTACTGATTAAATTAATATGATTTAATATTATAACCCTTATTTAAAAAAAGAACCATTTTAATGGTAATTTCATATGAATTTAATTTTATTATGTAATTTTATTACGATTTAATACAAGTAATATAAATTAAGGAAATAATAATGTAAATTATTAGTATGGATAAATTTGTAGTATTGATTAAATTAATATTATTAATATCACAACAATGATTACAAATTTTTTATGCAATTTCTAAAGAATTTACTTGGAATTAATGATTTTTTTTTTTATATAATTGATTAATTTAAGCTGATTCATACTAAAATATATTATTATTATTATAAATCTAAACAGCATATTGTAATAAAAATCATAATTTAAAGATAAAAGTATATATTTGATTTATTAATATGACAGAATATTGTCATATTTGACAACTGTGGTTACCATGGTGGATTTCTGTATGTAGTAATAAATTAATCTAAATAATTCTTAATAGCCTGAGCTCTTCGTGAAGTCTTCTAAAATGATTTGTATTAATATTGTTCTTTCTTTCTGTCTGCAGGAACAGTATGATTTCTGCTACAGAGTGGTACAGGACTTTGTGGACATTTTCTCAGACTATGCCAATTTCAAATGATCTAATCTGCCTTAAATGTTTGAGTTTGATGCTTTTTTACACGTCAGTCGATCAGGATTTTACACTGCGACTGGAAGATAATTACGCTCTATTTTGCTATGCACTTCTCCTCGATGTTACTAAAAGACCACATCTATCTGTAATATACTAAGGCTACTAAAGTTTTCAAAACTGTACATTGTTTTGTCTCCTTTATAACATATTTAAATGGGTTATTTTATTTTGGTCTTTCTCATGACAGATCATTCCAGTTGGACTTCTGTTGTTATTGTAAAATAGTGTTTATTTGTTTGACAAATTATTTTAATTTTTTATTACGCGACTCGTGTAGAATTTGTAAAGCTGTAGGTGGGTTGTATTTATGCACTGTCACAGACAGGACGTCCTGCCAGATAAAACGTGTATGTGAATGTTCCATGCCAATTTATTTATTCAGAGTTATCGTCTTACAATTTATGAGAGATATCATTGTGTCAACAAGTTGTTTTGTTCCTGTCTTTAACATTGTGCTCATCAGCCATTGCAAATGTGAACATTTTTGACTTTTTTTTTTTGGTTTCAAAGCAGCAAATATACATAAAGCGAGTGAGATTATTTAGGTTTGACAGGATATGGCTAAAGTATTGTTCGTAAGAAAGGCACAAACACATTTACATGGTGTAACATCAGCAAGAATCAGATGTGATCTCACACAGAAACAACAACTGTATGAGACTGATGACCTTTGACCTTAAACGTCCTGCCTCTGTTTCCCTGAGAATGATGCTGAGAAAAACTGCACAGGTTTTTAAAGCACACACACCACTGATTGTTGCCTTGCAGAAGGCCAAGGATTTACAAATAAATGAACAAATGCATTATGAAATCACATCGTTGTCCTGGCTCTTATTTTTAGTTGGATTTATTGGATACATAAATGTTTAATCAGGTTTACTAAAGGCTCATAAATGTTGATAATGTTTAATAATAAAGTAAAAATGCATATAAATGAAGAAAAATAACTGAATAAAAAAGGGTTCATACTGTCTAATAATAACAATATTAACAAAAATATAAAATAATAAAGATAATTAAAAACTATTGATTTAAATAATATTTAAAATAAGATATATAGAAAATACACTTGTAATGCAAATGGCTAAATAAAGGTTTAATTAGGTTTTTAAAAACACTAATCAAAGTAAAACTATAAAATGAATGTAACAAGAGAAAATCCAAGGCACTCTTCTTCAAAATATTTAAAAAGCCTTTATTTTACTGACTATTTCATGATAGAAAATTAAAAGACATGGGAAGAAACAACCCACGCGTAGCGGCGCAAACCACCTTCTTCAGGGTGTGCTTCCCAGACAAACAATTTCCTCTTTTATGTATACTCATTAGAAACACCTGAGTGACATAGTAAATTACCACATGAAGCATACCAAAACAATCCACTAGGTGGCTGGCTGTGAATATTCACATACAAACGAATGAAACCAAAAAGCAAAAAAAAACAGTTCACTAGGTGGCCATACATCGTAAATATCCACATACAAATAAAGTCCACTAAGTGGCTACATTGCAACTTAAGCCCAAACAAATATACATATATTCAATATATATACATACATACATACATACATACACATACAATATGCATACATATACAAAAAAAGAGAAAAAATGATCACAAGAAAGGACTGAAATCTATTTCTTCATTCAACCCAGGGTACACTGTGGCCTGTAAATCGTATATATATATATATATATATATATATATATATATAAACTATAAAATGTACACATGCATATGAATAAAAATAACTGAATAAATGTTAAAGGTCAGTAAGTCAATAATATTAAAATAAGTGTATAATTAAAATAACAATGGCGTTTTAATATGCTTTTAACTATGCTTTTAATAATGTTTTTAACTAACAATAACAATAAAAAATAAAATAATGAAACATTTAATAATATATAAAATAATAAAATGATTATAATATTGAAAAAGGGTCAAATAAATCGCTTTTTTCTGAAAAAAAAAATGAAAACACATTTGCAATGCTAAATAAAGGTTTGATCAGCTTTTTAAAAAATGTTAATGATGAAAATAAAATAAACATTTTATTTAAAAAAAAAAACGAGCCAAGAAGTCAACCAAATAACAAACCTTTCATCAATAAACCAACAGCTACTGCCATCTAGTGGACATGTTTGATAAGCTTTTTTTTTTTATTATTATTAAAACAACGTCTACTGTAGCCTATATGAGCTGTGCATACCATGCTTTTTTATTATTTATCTTATAAGTATTTTTCTTTTTCTATTAATTTTAATGATTAATTATAATTAAAATATAAATAAAAATACTTTCCTTATATGTACAGCCCTGTTTTATGAATAATATAATGTTACACAGAAATATAAAAAAAGATGTAAATACAGTTATGGCCGAGATTGGTGACAAAAATGAGAAGACATTCAGCCCTGATAAAGACTCTGCATTTCTGTACTTCAGTCAGTAGATGTCACTGTTGTGTTTTCCTATCCGCTGGAGATTGAGGTCTAATCGTTCCTGCAAAAAAATGGCTCCTCTCTTGTAAGTAATGTTGAACTGAAATAGTATATCGGAGTTTTATTATACAGCATCTTTACGTGCAACAGAATGCCGTGAAACTAACATCTTGAAGTATTTCTGCTAAGTTTAAGTTGGGTAAAAGTGTAGGCCTACATGTCAGTTTAGTTTATTCTCTTGCTCTTTTCTGTCTTGTGCAAGGTATCATCATAAGCATAGAGTTTAGAGATTGTTGAAAACCTCAAAGTGGCTGTTAAAACTCAGACTGTAGCGAATGAGAATCACTGCTAAGAGCTTTGGTCCCTCCAGGGCCGTGTGCTCTTCACTTCCAATCCGGCTAAAGATATACCAACTTTGGCTCTTTACTTTTCCCAGCATGCCTTTGTCCAAAGTGCTTTAATAAATTCTAATTTCATACAAAAGAATAAGAAACTACAGGAGGTTAGAATGAAAATGTGGATTCGTTTCTGCCAAAGCCCAGCAGAGAGACTGTGCCCTAATAGAGCTGGGCATTAGGGGCTGATCTCTGCCAGCACGCCTCACGTATGGGACCACGCTTCACACTCACTGTGTTCAAATGCAGTTAAAAACAAATGAAGCCGTCTCTTAAGATGAGAGCCGATTTAATTTGCTAACAGAGCCAGGTAGTCTGGAGTTTACGCCTGGAATGAACAAAATGAATTCTAGGGAAGGATTCATTGTTCATGTGTGTGTGTGATTATGCATATATATTGTATCTAAATGCATGCAGTGGTGTTTCCCTTGTTATAATTTGTACTCTCAAATATGTTAAGATATTGAACTAGTTGGCTCGTGCAAAACCCTTTATTCCCATTTGAGACAAAACAATCCACAAACACAATTTTAAATCAATACAATACATGCAATTTGTATTTTTGCCTGCTGTGCACGACTTTATTGTAAGAAAGGGAAAGTGGACAAATGTGATTTAATCATTCGGTATATTTATGCAATACAAATTACAGATGTATATTAAAAACTAGGGTTATTATAGTTAACTAAAATCATAAAAACATTTGCGTTTCTTGAAATACAATAAATGTTAACCAAAATAAAATATTAAAAAACTTATTTTATTTCAGCTAGTTTCCCAAGGCAACATTTCTCATTTTCAGTTTGTTTAACTTGATGTACTAAAATAACTAATTCTAAAAAATAAATAAATAAATAAAACAATGCAGTCATGATAAATAAAAATGACAAAAACACACAAAATTACTAAAATTTTAACTAAAATTAAAACGGAAAATATACAAATAAAAACAAATGCATGCTGTCAATACTCTCTATTTGTCATATCACTAATCAATTTCAATATGATTTTTAGACCAAACTGCGCAGACCAAAATGAACTTCTGTCACCACTTTTTACTCTTCTTCATGTCGTTCCAAAGCCTTATATTTTCTTGAACACATGAGGAGTTACTTTCCTCTTATTTTCCAATGTGAATGAGAAGTAGGGCCGTTGAGCTCCAAAAAAGGACAAAAAGAACCACAAAATACAGTTAAAGTAGTTCACATGATTTGTGTGCTACATTCTACATCAACATCAGTCCTGGAGTGCCGATGTCCTGCAGAGTCTAGCTCTAACCCTGAAAAAAACCTCACCTGCCTGTAGCCCTAGTAATTCTGAAGACCCTGATTAGCTTGTTCAGGGGCCTGTTTCATAAAACAAGTTTACCAAATAAGCCAGGTTTATTTCAGTTAGTCTGATTTATTGTCAGTTGATTTGGTTCAAAATAAGTCAGACTAAGTGAAATAAGCCTGGCTTATTTGGTAAACTTGTTTTATGAAACAGGCCCCAGGTGTGTTTGATTAGGGTTGGAGCTAAACTCTACGGGACACCGGCACTCCAGGACCGACGTTGCCTACCCCTGTTCTACATCCTCTCTGAAGCCTGTTTTTTGGCTTGACTTCGAAATGTAGTGCATGAATAAATGCAAAATTTTACACACATTTTCCTGATACTTTTTGTCCTTTTTGGAGCATGAGAGTAATATGGCACAATATGCCATATTCAGCATGAGAGCAGAGATGAGTCTGGATAAATATTGACTTTATCTATCTGGTTTGTTGTATTTATCCTTCCCATAGCTCAAGCATCATGGTACTAGCAATGCAAAGGTCATGGGTTTATTTCCCAGTGAAAGCAAGAACTGATAAAATGTGTACCTAGAATGCAGTGGATAAAAGCATTTGGCAAATGCCCAAGGGTTTTCATTTTAGAGCAAACTTTTTAGTTTGAAGAGCCAAAAATCAAACTCAGTTGAGGGCCGTAGGTCAAAAGCAATGTTGCATTATGTCTTACTATATTATATTAAAATGAATAGGTATTTTTTTAATAATTAAGGAAAAATGTAAATATTCTTTTAAAAATGGTTTAAATTAAATAAGTTTTTATTGTTTTTCACATTTTAATGCAAAAAAAAAGTTCAAACAAAATGTCATGACATGTTTTTTGTTTTCCTCTATACTTGTGATACTGCAATGTTGGGCCAAATCGTAGGTCATCAAGGGCCGACTTTGGGCATCTCTGTTTTAGAGAATTAACTTGTTGTAGAGGTTTGGTAACTAGTCGACAGTGTTTTGCTTCAGCATGTAACATATTGTTAGGTTTTGTGACATTATTGAAATAAAAATCACACACTTTGTGTTTACGCACTTGATCTGTGTCAGGTACAATGCCTTGAATGTGCATAACAGGTAACATTCAGACGATCCACTCGACTAGTCGGTTTTTAACATCCGCAGATCCCTAGCATTCATGCATCTGCGTCTTTTCCTCGTCTCTCTCTAATGTGCTCCTCAGAAGTGTGTGACTGGTTGTAGGTCGTCTGAAGTCGGAACGGCTCCCCCGACGCCAGACCTTGCTTCATTAAACCGCTTCTATAATTGCTCGACTCCAACACAAAACGCCTTGTATCTGTACATTTGCAAATTTCATTTAACCTTAGCCTCTCCTTCCGTACCCCCGGTGGATAATCACTTTGTTTACCACAAATTAAACTCGGCCTGATTGTTTAGCAGTCGCAAAGTCCCACCACATTTCTAGAAGCCTCGTTTATTTATTTCAATAATCGCAGAGCAGGGAGTCATGTATATGCCGCGCTCATCTACATGAAAATTGTACAATTAACTTTTGATTAACCAGCTTGTTCGTTTTTTTCGCGCGCTTTCTCCCCGCGCTCTGCAGTGTAATGGCTAGTCTGAATTTTAATAAACGCCTTTAAATTGGGAGCGGCCCTTCCTTTGAGTCGCATGAATGCGAGCGAGCGTTGAATAAACGCTCGCTAGAACAATAGCGCAGGCTGCCAGTTTGTGGTGTCATCTTTAAGTATGCAAGGATGAAAGCCTCGCGATTTGTCCATCAAAACAAATAAGAAAGGAAGCCGCTAATTCAGATGGCAGGAAGTCAAGTGCTTTTGAGTGCCCGCGCCACGCGCTCCCCCCGAGCACATCGCTAATGACTGCGCCACTGAGGGAGGTGGGGGTCCTCTCTGAAATCCTCTGTCACGTAGTGTACTTATCTCAAGTCTTGAGAACAATTAGGGCGGACAATAACTATAGAATGACTTTTTGTTGTGCGCCGGCTGCCTGTAGCAGCAGCGGAGCGCGATAACGCCGTCTGGAGACCGCCGGAAAGTCTCTCCAGACTCCGGCCGGGGCTGCAGACCCTCGATTTCGCTCTCCGCGGCCTCCGGTGCAGCGCGCGCCGAAAGGTTGCACTTTTATCCTGCTGAATGAACGGCATCTTGACACGTTTCTTCTGGGAAGCCGTGAATCCCTTTGAGGAGATGAACAATAGGAGTTGATTTGGAATACTTTTGTAAACAGGGTGGTAAACAACTGATGCAAAATCACGTTTTGTTTTTTTTTATCAGGCTCTTAAAGAAAATCTAAAGGTCACAGATTACTGCAAATGCTATACAGTTAGCAGCTGCGCCAATGCCGTTTAGTTACTTAATGAACTTTTGGATTTCATTGTCTTGTTGGGAATGTCAACAGTAATTCTGATGAATCGCTTTTATTTGCATTTTTAATCATTTCAAATTTTACAATTACCAGCACATTGTAGGATACAATAATTCATTTAGCATGCACTCTGCTGAAAACTTAGTGTCAGGGGGGTATTATGTGCATACAGAAAATCTGCGTACTGTATACTGCACAATGTTAGTATGCTATTCCTGATTTGGCCAATGTTTCCTAATGCAATATTACCAAACTGCGTACTGTGCAGTATTCACTACCTAAGCTATACTACTTTATAAAGATTGTTTAAAAAAAATAATAATAATAATATTGCAGTGAAACAGTTTGTATGTCTTTCCGAACAGTAGTACACTATTGGTGTCACATGATATGACGTATATGTTGAATATTTAATAACTTTCATTTACCAAATCAAAAATAACAGCAGTTAATTGGAATTTTTAATCCAACTATAGGTTGATGTTACTTCTCACTGGAAATGGAAGGTCAAGTTGAATGCATTGCATTGTGAGATGCATTATTTTCTGCGGTATGTTGCATGTTTTGTCAATTTTAGTAAGTTGTCTGGATATTCTAATGTATGCATAGGCATACAGAAAATATGCATAAGAGCACATACAGCAGAAATAGTTTGCATGGTCGGTGTAGTGTGAGAAAATTTTGGGCCAGTTGATCAAACCGTTTTTAGAAGACATTGAGTGATCATGTGCATGTGCTTTAAAGCCTTGCAAACTGGATTTTTCTTATATACAAGACATCATGTGACTTCTACTGGTTTATGTCAAGGCTTGGTTGCATAAAGAAGATTAGACTTTGAGAATGACTTGAGATTCTAGTGTTTGCATCAGTTGCAGTTGGTTGAAAATTATAAACAAATCAATGCCTCATTTGTTTATATTTGTTCATTTTAACATGTATGTATCAGTTTCCAGTGAAACTGTGTTTCTGAATGTTTAACGAACAATAGAAATCTGACACAAAAATATGGTGCGAAAAACAGACCCTGATTGTGGCAGGGTCTGTGAAAATGTTGGCCAGACAAGTAACAACCCAAACTACTGGCCCAACTGAACTAAAAAAATTATTTTTTGCAATACCAAACATAGCGGTGCAGTTTTTGTGCGTACATTAAATAAAGAGTCTGAATATTTTAAAGTTTAAACAGTCAATATTCTGACTCTTTATTTCACATACACCACAATCGAGCGACCTGACACAATGCGACACTATGTAGACAGTTTTGCTCGAGTATAATGGGAGCGAAATGATTCTGTCGTGTCGCTCGCTCTCGGTGTAGTCTTTGTGTGTCTCCAACACAGCTGCTTTTGTACAGTTTCATGCAGTGTTTTCATTCGAGAGGAAAAGAAGGCAAAAAAACCTCAATAAAAATGAGAAGAATTGCGAGTTCTTAAGACATCGGCCCCGCTCCGTGGGGGAAAAGCACAGAAAGAGAGCAAGTGGCGGAGAGAGGAAAACAGAGCTGTGAACGGCAGCTGAGGCAAGATAAAACGAGCTTTGAGCCTTTTTTTCACTTACTGATGGCTGGCAACAAGGCCGGAGTGCCAGCAGAAGCAGGAATATCTGATAGGTTATGTGTTGTATAATGAAAGAAGCCGAGACAGGGGACATGTTAGAAAGCAAGGTGATTTGCGTCCTCCTGGGATGATATTTCTGGATCCAGACGGGCACGACAGAATCCATAGAAGATCCGCAGAGACTTTTGGGGTTGATCTATAGTTTATAAACTGACCAAAATAATTAGCATTCAAATGAGATTTGAGGAGCTCTTCTGACAGAGGAGGTGACAGCGCCGAATTCCCCCGACTGTCCCTCTGCATCGGCGACGCCGCTCTGATGCCCCGTTTGTCTTCTCTTACCTCTCTTTTACAACTCTGAAAGAGAGAAAAAAAGCACTCGGCTGACAACACAGAGTTGAAGAGGTGCTTTGCAAGTTTTTAGTCGCATGAGTAATTCGATATCTGAGCTGATGTATTTTTCAGAAATCTTAACAGCGCGCCGGCTCTCTGTGTTTTAGGGGCTCCGTCTCGCTCTCTGTTGCAGCTCTGCGTCTTGTGTTCTCGGCCCACTTTGTTCCATCAAAATACACATTCAAGACGCAAATTAGGGGCCCACCAAGTCAGCGAATGCAGAAGTGGCGCACACACGTTGTCACAAAGGGAAAAAGAGTCCAGGCGAGAGAGAGAGAGAGAGAGAGAGACACTCGGGCGTCGGTCCAAGGCCCGCTAAGAGGCCATTGTTGGAACACAAGAGCCGCGGGCCTGGGAGGGAGATATGGGGGATTTAGCGACATGACTTGAAGCGGGGCTGCGGGAACGAGAGGATTGGGGGATGACCAGATTAACGTGTCGGCCTGGAAGCCTCGCGTCAACTTTATCTCCTTCCGCATGGCAGTCGCAACAAAGA